>SNQJ01S0001131.1:0-12343 GCA_010110895.2 Picea sitchensis
TTTATAAACCTCCTATAGTATCCTACTAAACCCATAAAGGATCTGATATCTGAAACATCCTTTGGGGTAGGCCATTCCATGATGGATCTGATCTTGTCAGGGTCTACTGCTACCCCTTCTTCAGATATGACATGGCCCAAGTAATGTATTTGCTTCTGGAAAAATTCACACTTTCTAAATTTGGCGTAGATTTGATGCTCTCTTATCACTTGAAGTACAAGTATAAGATGTTCCTCATGTTCTTCTCTATTCTTGGAGTAGATTAAGATATCGTCAATAAAAACCAATAAAAATTTGTCTAGGAATTTGTTGAGTACATTGTTCATCAAGCACATAAAGGTGGCAGGGGAATTGGTTAATACAAATGGTACTACCACAAATTCGTAGTGACCATATCTCGTCCTGAAGGCGGTTTTGTGGATTTCTTCATCCTTGATTCGGACTTGATGGTATCCAGATATCAAGTCAATATTTGAGAAAATGGAAGCACCCCCCAATTGATCGAACAAGTCATTGATTCTGGGTAAGGGGTACTTGTTCTTTACGGTTACCTTATTGAGTTGTCTATAATCTATGCACAATTGGAGTGTACCATCTTTATTCTTCACAAACAGGACTGGTGCTCCCCATGGAGACACGTTGGGTTGGATGTAGCCTTTGTCCATCATTTCTTTTAGTTGTAGTTTGAGCTCAACTAGCTCGGTTGTACTCATCCTATAGGGAGTCCTAGATACTGGCATTGCTCCTGATGCAAGTTATATTGAGAAGTCAATGTCCCTTCTCGAAGGTAGACCTGATACCTCTTCTGGAAATACATCTCTATAGTGTCTTAGTATGGGGTGGTCTTCTAGGCTTAGACTGTCGTTCTCAACAGATTCTGACACCTGTATTGCATATAGGGGACATCCCTTTCTACAACACTTCTTCATTTGAAGGGTTGATATTCATCTCATTGAGACATGTTTATGTATCCCTTGGAGGGTTATCTTTCTCCCCTCTTCATTTATACATTCAAAGGTTTTATGGTAACAATACAACTTAGTTTTATATGCAGGTAGCTAGTCCATACCAATCAACAGGTCATACGATCCCAGGGGAAGTATGTTAAGGGTAGCTTGGGTGGGAAATCCATCCATAGTGAATTGGAAAGCTGGTATGACCTCCACTATTTTTATTTTTGTGCCTATGGCTAATTGTACCAACCATGGCTTAGCATCTCTATGTGGTTGTAGTTTACACTTATCAACGATGTGAGGGGCCACAGAACTCAAATTTGAACCAGGGTCAATTAAAATAGATATTAGATTGTTTTCGATCATACCTTCCATCTCCACCATTGAGGCTTGGTGGTCGGCTTGTTTATTATCCACGACTGCATAAATTTGTGGCATACTCCTGGACACATCATTGATGGTGATAGTTTATTGGACGTTGTAAAATCTCCTACTATTATGTTGTCTATGTGGACAGTCCCTCAATAGATGTTCTTATCCACAACCCCAACATTTCAAGGGTTCTTTCTTTGGGTTGTCATTCTTTCCTAAAGTTGATCCAAAAGGTTTATTTTCACTCTGGGAGGGGAAATTCTGCTAGTGTACACTTCGGGTAGGAAAGCTCATCCTTGAATCCTTCTTATAGTTTTTAAATCTTGGGGATTTAAACCCCTTTTTCTGGAACCCCAAACTATTCTTTTACTTCTGTCTGAGGCCCAAATTGTTCATAACAATATCTCGCCTTCCAGATAGTGTCTTATAGGGTCTTTGGCTCGTCAAACTCAATTATGTTCTGGTAGGTCCTAGGTAACCCACTGATGGATCATTGCACCTTTTCCTTTTCTGCTTTTATGTAGGGTACATACATCAGTAACTCAAGGAATCTGTTGACATATTCCTCTATGGTGAGTTGTCCCAGCTTCAGTTCATAGAACTCTTTGGTCTTCTCGTCGAAATATTTTTTCGACTGATACTTCTTCCTGAAGTATTTCTCAAACCGTTCCCAAGATAGGTCCTTTTCATGAGTCTCTTTCACATTATTAAGGTCTTCCCACCAAATGGAAGCCTTTCCATTCAGGTTGAAAGTGGCTACTCGGGCCTTCAAGTTTTCAGAGAAATCATAGACACTGAAATACTTCTTTAGTCCAAGCAGTCAGGCCTCCACCTCCTCTCCTTTCTTAATCTCACCGTAGAAAGAGGGTGGTTTGGCCTTCCTGAATTCTTTGAGATTATGACTTTTGGAGTGCTTTTGTTTCTTCCATTTTCTTTGAGAATGTGAACTAGTTCTACTACTAGAAGATCCCTCTGAGTCGCCAGTTTCCTTTCCAGAGTATTCGTCTGACGCTTGTCCCCTATCTCCAGGTTGGACCTTTCTCGAGGTACTCCTCCCAGTGTGGCCACTTAAAGGACTACGTTTCCATATCTCAAGTGGAATTCAACTCCTCTTTGTCTGTCGTCGATCCACATGACTGGTGTCAGGTTCCTACTACAGTTGTCTTTGTATGTTGGATAAAATTTGCATCAAGACTGCATTAATTTTTGTTTACTTCTCTTACTCTTTTATCAATCTCTCGTTGTCATCCTTACAACTATGTAATTCGGCCATGAGACTCCTCATAGTCTCATCCAAATCTTGAGGGGTCTCTACCGCCCTCCTCTCGTCAGAATCTTTGTCTCTATTGTGGGATCCATACCCCACTTCATGGTGTGTCACCATTCTATATGATTGCAATTTCCTGCGGTTGATCGACCACTTGAGTGCAGACAAAACACTTGTTGTTAGCTAACATTATATTAGTTCATAACCAACACATAATTCATATTTCTTAAATACATACACAAACAACAGTAAGATGTCATTCTTTTCTATAATAAGGGCTTAACCAGACTTTTTAGGAAGGGAGTAAGGTAAGATGTTTCCCTTTAATGTGGTTTTTACGCAGCTCGTCCATGAACCCAAACAGGTTGAGTGATGTAACCAAGCTCTGATACCAATTTGTAACACACACGCCCCTTAAATACTCTTTTACCGTAGGATGGGGCATAATAATCTTCATTTTTGTTTTCCCTCCAACTATCTCATCTCGAATCATCTCTAGGGTCCAACCCCGAGAGATAGGGTCCAATCATCAATATTTCCAATATATGGCATAATCCTCGTCTAACTTATTGGCTAAGGGAAATTTTGACGTTCTGGGTTCGGGGCCACTCTAACTCACAATCCTCTCGAAACAAGAACTCAAATCTCATGGATCAGACGGCCGAGGGGAGTCCCATAGGATCCATAGATCCACGGTCTAGGTCACTCCGTGACTTCGGCTTCGGAAGGCTTGAGAGCACTAACATGCCAGGATCAGTCACTCCAAATGGATTTACCACTAGCCACCCCAGAGCTAGACCACGATGCTCTACAACACAACCTTTTCTTCTCGCTCAGCCACAGTAGGGACGAAGGTTACTCTCATCTTCCTGCAGGATCTTGGAAATGGTTTACATGATACCAAGCAAGGAGGACTAGCCTCATTTATCAGCTTATATCCAAAACCTTCTTTGTCATTTCCTATATCCAGAATGCCTAGTTTTTCGAATCTTCCTTGAATCCTTGAGATTCACTTCCCGTCTCTACGCTCTTCGCAGGCACGTTTTTCCTCTGCCCGCCACACCTTCCTTTCTCACCTCTTTCAGCAAGGTCACGTGTGGCTTGAATTCCCAGTCGATGGTCAGGTCTGGAAGCCTTACGGATGAGTGTTATGCCCCATCCCCTCATTAACTCTTGAGGCGGTCTTCCCACCCACTAGCCTACCAGTAATTCATTGATGGGTCAAAGGAGGGTTTTGGTCCTGAGCAATTAAATCCAGTAAGGACTGGTTTGGTGAAGGTTAACACAACCATTCCTAGTCCCCTTCACCCTCTCTTTGTGTAGCATTTGTGGTCTTTCCAAGTACACCCCCCCCCACCCTCCAATAGTCATGCAACACCTATCCATTTTCTTAGTAATTAATTAGGTTCACATTCGTTTACATTTCAAACAAAGGTCCATCGAATCAATATTCACACATCTAAGGTTTTCCATAGTCTCTTGGCCATTTATAGTTATATTTACAAGCTGGGGGAAACAGAGTGTTGCAGTGTATTACTCTAGGTTGTAATAAATCTCTAAGAATAATAAAAGACCCAAACATACCATTTCTTGCTAGGGTTTTCCCAATGGGTTTCCCCATGGTAAATCTATGTGTTTTATTTTGCGTGATCATTCTTCTTGCATTAATTTATTTGCAGTTTGATTACAATCATTGTTATTCACACAATAGAAATAAACACAGAAAGATTAATTTATTCACATGTAAATCAATTGAGTTATGAGCTGGTGAATCAACTTAGCATTAGGTGGATCAATTACAAAGCATATTGGTAAAATAACTTGTTATGAACCAACACCTTAAGAATGATAAAAAGTCAATGAATAATAGACCACTTCGAAGGGGAGACCTCCTTTTATAACATTTTCAATGTACAAGATGAGATGAGATGAGATGAGATGATATTAAGACTAGATCTCCTTGGTGTGTGTGTGTGTGTGTGTGTGTGTGTGTGTGTGTGTGTGTGTGTGTGTGTGTGTGTGTGTGTGTCTATATATATATAGGAGATAAAGGGTACAATTATAATGAAAGGGTACAATGAAGGGTTCTAGACTACGTACAAATATAATACTAGAAATGTAATAATTCAATATCTAGGGATTAATAAGGGGTTTTATACTTAATATGGGGCTTTTTCTAGGGCTTAAGATTACCCAAGTTCAAGAATAGTTGGTGACAACCTGTATGGTAAACACCCACATTGGATACTAGAATATTGGAGAGCCATTGTAGCAAGGTCTACAAGGAATTAGACAACCCAAGATGGTAGGGAAATCAAATGAAGATGAAGTCAAGGAAGACTTTGAAGTTGGCATTACTAAAATAGAGTAGATCCATGTGGTGCTAACCAAAATGGTAACACAATATTTTACAATAAAGGATGAAGAGAGACACTCATAAATTTCTAAGCACAAATAAGAAAATGTTGACCAAATTGAAGTTGAGAGGTATTGGCACCCAAGTAACATTGATTGTCTTCCTTCGTCTTCCAACACTGTTACGAGGAAAATATCTCTATGGCTAGGGGTAAACCACAACAGATGGAAATGACTGCAGAAATAAACTCTAATTTCAGGTATGTTATATAAACAAATATGCTAGCAAGACAAGATAAAAGGCCTAACTCATCCAGACGTTCGATGAAGTCCACCATTGAGCACTTGACTCAAAGAAATACACCTACAACCTATCCTCAACAACCAAGAAACGCAAGCATATGGTGATAATATATAATTTTAGCACATTCAATATCATAATCCATCAACATTCATAACAAATACTCCCATGGAATAACAAATCAAATATTTGCAAGATATTAATTGGACGAGAAAAGAGTATTTTTATTAAAATGTAATCAGCAGAAGTGAATGAATTACAAAATTCTGTGTCGGCATGGTTCAAAACTGAGAAACTAAGTCTCTTCCAGTTGGGCCTCCACCAAAGGAAAGCTCATATAAGAGACAAAATGAGGTTCTCAATAAATTATGGAAGAGCTTGGGGGATGAACAATGTGTTCAAACTTAAAAGGACAAAGGGATGCAGAATCAATATGAAGTGAATAATTTCTCTAGAGTAACTTTGCTCACAAAGTTGAATTCTTCTCCTCTTTTCCATAGCTCGAATTTGGCCCATTTATATCCTTCAAGTGGAAATTAAGGGCCGAGTAGGAACATTTCCAATATATGGAAGGTCAAGGATCATGGATCTCATGACGTGACATGGAAACCCGACACCATTTTTTAAATTTTGGGCACACAATTTGATGTACGCAGGATGTAGTGGTGTAACCTACGTATACGCATGTTGTAGAGTATATGTGGAAAAATAATGTTTTTATCTCTGGGATTTCAAAAAAGGGACTTCAAGTCTGCATAGGGAAATGGAAAAAGGCCTTATGTGCAAGTTTGCATAGGGTGATGAAAATCTTGCTATAAAAGATGCCCCCTAATGTGCGAGGTTAGAGGAGTATCTGCAATGGCCGAAATACATTATAAGACCCATAAGTGGAGTAATTGGTACCCAACTGGAAGAACTAGTTGCTCATTATGATTTATACTGACTTTTCACACATGGCTGCCAATTTGAATTACACTACAGATCCATGTGAAAATATACCAAATAGTTTTCCATGGCCATGAATAGGAAATACAAAGGTAGCATCCAGAGGTTGTCATAGTCACGAAAAAGGCCCAGTACAACCAGTCTCAAAATAAATCTGAAGACATTTGTATACAATGGAGTACAATCTGATCTCCCATGATCACTGAAGTCACATAGGTACTGGTCCAATGAAAGGTAGAAACAACTCATGAAAGTTGCGACAATGAACTGATGTCTTCTACACAATCTGCCAAAGGTGCAAGTCTAGATTATGTGAATAAAGGAGTTGAGGTCGAACATAATGAGACTTCGTTTGATTACCGGCCATTAAGGTATACCATTAATAAATGCGAGACAACCTACCGATAATAAAAGTAGGTATCAAGGCATCGAGTACATTCTTACAAGTGTGAATAGAGGTGTCGAGGTTGAACACTTGAAAAATCCATCCATCATGATACATTGTTGTATTCCCAATTGTCAATGGCGAGAGAACTTGCCACTAATGACTGCAAGCCTCTAGGTACTCATAGGACTCCAGGTCTTGTATCCAGAATAGATGAGCTGAAGTCAATGGAAGGATACCCAATGAAAGGAGAACATTAAGGAATCTCTCATCATTCAGCACGAGGTACAAAGAAGGATCTTGATGATTTGGAGCAAATCGGACGAAGAACGTGTTCATAGACCAACAACCATGTGTGTCTTTCACGTGTGCCAGATGCAAGTGGCACACGAAAAAGACCCTATGAATAGCAGCCAATAAGGAAAATTGCTGACAAAGGAAAGGAAACCACTCATAAGGATAATGGCATCCAAGACATTGCACTAATTCCAATGTTTGAAAAGATTTATTTCCATTGAACACAAAGGAAACCACCCAATCAACAACCAATGATGAAATGTCAATTGTTGGGTTCAAGGTTACCTACCAATGAGGAAAGTAGAATCGGGGAGTGCAATAGGACTACAGCTTCATGTAATTCTGAGATGCACTGAGGGTATGGCCGACATGCAAAGTCAAGAGTTTTGAGGAATGGTCGACACAGATTGATAGACATCCTTTGAACAAGAGGATGAGACATATGGAAGACTCTGGCAGCATAGACTCAATGATGAAACTTTGAGATGCAGGAGGCATCAATCAAACTCTCCATAGGGATAGGAAGAGTAACTAGTCGGGGGAGTAAACTCTCTGTAACGAGCTCAGCTTCCTAAGGTCATGCTAAACCCAAAATTTTGATGACAAGTGAACTCAAAAATTTTGTGCTATGTTCAAAGGCGACACGACCGCTGCCAATTTAAAATAATATTCTTTTCCCGCTCGTCCTTTTTTGTTTTTACATAGTCAAATGAATGCTATGATACAAAGGAGGAAACAAGTGTCGCAAGTAAGAAAATTATTTCCAGCAGTCGAACATGCCTATGCTCAATGCAAGGAGGTGCATGCAGGATATGGACACTCGGGGGAATGTTTCCTCCTGGGTATAGGATGAAAAGATGCAAAGGATATAAACAAGGCTTATAACACAAAAGTGAGAATCAACAATAGGCTCAGTACTACAATCAAGAGAATGAGATGCAATTATAACTTAACGCCAAAAATTGTCATTTTTTGTAATCTTAGTCTACTTGGTTTGAAAAAGGGATAAACTTGCACCAAATAGACATCCTTTCAAATCTAACTTATGAGTGTGAAAGAGACAAGTTCACTCGAAAATCTTTTCGCTTTTTGAAACGAGTCAATAAAGAGCTTAAATCAGACTCGTTGGGGAGATTAAATCTGACTCATTGGGGGGATTCTAGATGACATGTCATGGGGGATGCAAAGGCTCCCATGTAGGATTTATGTGAAAAATCAGCATCTTACGAATAACTTACACCAGCTTGGGAAAACCCAAATCTTTCCAAGTCGAGAAGGATAAAGTAATTGTGGAGGTTACCTTCTCAACGACATATCAGAGAACATCTCTTACCTGAAAAGGAATATGAGGAGGACTTTGATACCCCACAAGACCATCCCAGTCAAAGGGAACCTCTCCAAGACTTGGAGGGAGAGTACTCAGGGAAAGTAAAACTCTCTCTTGTTCAGAAGGTGTAGTACTAGAAATGTTAATGAMATGGTCAAGAGAGGTCTCACTTCCTAAAACATCATTGGGGTTAGGTGATGATTGCATCAGCATGACTATCGTGTCAGTCAAAGGAGAAACAKAATTTCGGGAAACCAAGGATGACTCAGAACCCATAGCGCCCCCAGGAAATGACCACACTTCTTGTACCACATCCATAGCAGGGCACAAATGAGTAAGGTGATCTCATTTGCAAAGCCTACAAAGGAACATGGGCTTGTGTCTTACACGTCTAGGTTTCTCAATCGTATGAATTCCCCTAGCGTCACTCACAATAGCTGTAGACATGCTCTTAGTGTGACTGGCAGAGGCTGGTGGTTCATCTCCCACGTGTTTCACAGAGGTTGTAGATATGATTTCAATATGAATCATGGCGACTAGAGTGGTGCTCCTAGCATGACTTACAGCAGTTGGTTGTTGGTCTTCAGCATGGCTTGCAGAGGTTGTTGACCAATCTCCAACATGAATGGCAACGATTGGTGATGGGATTCTAGTATGACTTGTAGTGACTAGATTAGTGGTGGTGGTTAGTTGTGGCCTTTGAAACCAAGGTCTCGGGAAAGACTGGTTTTGTGAAATTGCAGGCCATGAAGGATCATGGTTTACACCATGTCCATGTTCGGAAAGGTAGTATCCTCCACATAATTGATCCATAAAGGTTTCTACGGGCATCGTCATTGAAGCAGATGTCTACAAGGAGACAAAGGTGTGATAAGGATTATTCAGGTGAGGATATGTGTTTTCCCCATGTGAAGGGTTCCGTGAAGGGGGTAGATCGTACCATAAAACCGATTCCCTTTGTATGAAATACCATAGGACATATGGATACCAGCCATGGGTAGAGTGATCATAGGAACTAGCATAACGGACAGATGATACATGAATGGGTTGTAATAAGTAGAATAACCACCCATTAGAGTGATGGCTCATGAAAAAGCGAGGTTAGGATTGGATCTGTAAGAAGGGATATTCCAACCTCCTATAGTGAGAGTCGATTAAGGGATAATACTCCTCTCAAATGAAGACGCATATAGCAGAGCCATCGTTCCCCTAGATGAATGGACCGGCATATTAAGAGGGAAATGATTAGATACCCAAGGCATGGAATGAGTATCATAACTATGCATACCATTATGAAACAAGAAAATATCTCTATGGCTAGGAGTAAACCACAACAGATGGAAATGAATGCAGAAATCAACTCTAATATCGGGTATGCTATATAAACAAATATGCTATCAAGACAAGATAAAAGGCCTACCTCGTCCAGACGTTCGATGAAGTCCATTGTTGAGCACTCGACTCAAAGAAATACACTTGCAACTTGTCCTCGACAACCAAGAAACACAAGCATATGGTGATAATATATAATGTTATCACATTCAATGACATAATCCATCAAAATTCATAACAAATACGCCCATGGAATAACAATTCAAATATTTTCAAGATATTAATTGGACGAGAAAAGAGTATTTCTATTAAAATGTAATCAACAGAAGTGAATGAATTACAAACTTATGTGTCGGCACGGTTCGAAACCGAGAAACTAAGTCCCTTCCAGTTGGGCCTCCACCACTGCAATCATCCACCAAAGGCAAGCTCATATAAAAGAGACAATGAGGTTCTCAATCAAGTAGTGAAGAGCTTGGGGGCAGAACAATGTGTTCAAACTTAAAAGGACAAAGCGCTGCAGACTCAATATGAAGTGAATAATTTCTGCAGAGTAACTTTTCTCTCAAAGTTGAATTCTTCTCCTCTTTTCCATAGCTCGAATTTGGCCCAATTATAGCCTTCAAGTGGAACTGAAGGGTCGGGTTGAAACGTTTCGAGTATATGTAAGGTCAAGGATCATGGATCTCGTGACGTGACATGGAAACCCGACACCATTTTTAAATTTTGAGCACAAAACCCAATGTACGCAGGTTGTAGTGGTGCAACCTACGTATACGCATGTTGTACAATAGGTAGGGCACGTATATGTGAAAAATTAATATTTTTAGCTCTAGGATTTTCAAAAAGGGAATTCAAGTCTTCATAGGGAAATGGAAAAAGGTCTTTTGTGCAAGTTTGCATAGGGTGAGGCAAATATTGCTATAACAAACACTCCATTAAATTTTGAAGCAAAACTTGAAAGACCAATATATGATGGTCAAGTTAATGCTAAGAAACTTAATAGTTGTTTGAAATAGCTAGAGGTCTATTTTGACTCGTATTAGATAATTGAAAACCAATGAATTTCTTTTCCCATTTGAAAATGTTTAGACATGCTTTATTATGGTGGGACAGTTATGTAGATGATTTAAGGATGGGAAAGAATCCCATGATGACAAACTAGGAGCACTTTAAGGAATTGATGAAATGAAAATATATTTCATAAGGATAAGATAAAGTGTTCAAGAATACATGTCTGTGTTCTAGAAGAAAGCCACCTTGTCAAGTATCGTGTTAGAAAAAATTTAGTAGTATTTAAGTACCTTGGATGCCTATTTATCTGTGTCCAAAGACAACTACAGATTCTAAATGTGAAAATCATAGATGAGGAAAACAAGAAGGCTCTTTATAATGAGCTATATTTCAAAGGGGCAACAAAAAGGTCAAGAAGAGACTAGCAAAAACAAAATAAAGAAGATTATAGTTGCAATTTAGAGAGGCAAAGATCCTAAGAAGCATTGTAAACACTAGGATGTGGATCAACACACAGATGAGAAGTGTTGGAAGATTCATCCAAAACTATATATGAAAATGGTACAAGTCCAAGAAATGAGTAAAGACAACTACCAAGATGTTAGAAACAATGATAGAGAACACCTTAGATGTGGATGAGAACCTAGTTTGTACCACACTACAATAACCAAGGTAAAGTGGAGATAGAAGTGCACTTTTCCATACCAAAGTTGTAGTATAACTTGATAGATACAAGAGAGAATATAGTAATCGATTTCATAAGTAAACCCTTAAATTTGTAAATACCAAACATTCACACCATAAAGAACACAAGAATGTAGAGAAGAATCCTTAAGGTAGGTAAACACTAGTGCATTTGGGTCAAATTTCGACGGTGCGTTCGACGCAATTGCCACTTTCTATTGTCGAAAGACCGAAAAACCTCGAACCCCCTCAAACGTCAGTTTTTCGACGACCTAGTTTTCGTCGATATTGCGACGTTATATGATGCCACGTGTCATCATAAATTGGATTGTCCAGCCCCATACTGACGTCGTAAGACCGACATCTAGGGATGTTTCAAACGTGGCAATACCGACGTGTCAAACGTGGCAAGTGAGATGTTTCAGACGTGGCAAGACCGACATTTCAAACGTGGCAAGACCGACATTTGAAACGTGGCAAGTGAGATGTTTCAAACGTGGCAAGACCGAAGTTTCAAACGTGGCAAGTGAGACGTTTCAGACATGGCAAGAGAGACATTTCCAGGATGGCAAAAGAGACATTCTTAAGGTGGCAAGAGAGACGTTTTAAAGGTGGCAAGAGAGACATTTCAAAGGTGGCAAGAGAGATGTTATGAAGGTGGAAAGACCGACGGGACGAGGTATTATCTCCGACGTGGTTGCTATGGGAGCAACACTCTTGGACGTGGCAAGAATGACGTCCATCAGGTGGCAACAACAATGGCCTGGAGTTACTAGCTCCAACGTGGTTGCTATGGGAGTGACAATCTTGGAGGTGGAAAGAGAGACGTCTTGGACGTGGCAATAGTGACGAGAAGAGAGTGAAAGACATCACAATTGCCAACTTTGTGTAGGTATTTAAAAAAAAAATACAATATCAATATCAAGACCTAATAGTCATTCCAAGCCCAAAGGAGGAGTAAGTCATATAGGTGGCAGCTAGTGACCCACTTAATAGTTTCCTTAGGCTTTCCCTCACACTAAAGGTTGGGTTTTTTCTTTCGAGAGTGCTTAAGAGATAAAAATACCCAATATGGTGAATGAACTGACATTAAGTTCATACACGTCTAACA
>SNQJ01S0001131.1:12353-26408 GCA_010110895.2 Picea sitchensis
AACCCTTTAACCCCCTGTGTGCAAAGAAAACAACAAGTGGGAGAATGTTGGGTATGTGTTATATTCTTTGCACGAGTAGTAGTGTTTGAGCGCTTGCGCCGGGTGCGTAGGGGGCTAAGAGGGGGGGTGTAGGGGGGCGGAGCCCCCCGCGCGGGGGTTTGGGGGCAGCGCCCTCGAAATTTTTTTTTTGGGCCGACATATTTTCGCCGGTTTCTGGCCGACATATTATCGTCGGGCCGACATATTTCCGGGACCACATGATATTAGGTGGTTTTCGGCACATGGTTTTTTGCCGATGGTTTTCTATTTTCGGTTAAGGAATTAGGGTTTTGGACTAATCCAGGTCATTGGGTTAGGGTTTTGGATGCCGCTGACTCCTATATGTATATTGTATTGTAAACAATGTAACACAAGTGTATCAATATAATATATGCTGGTTTTCCCAGTTTGGGTTTCCAGGTGAAAAATCTCTGTGTAATGTTTGTATTTGCCATTGTATATTTTCTGTTCTTTTCTGAATATCAGTTTGCAGTAGATATTGTACAAGGTTAGAATTTACAACTTCTGATGGCGATTGTTTTGCAACTTCCCCTGTGTTTGTATGAATTGTAGAGGCTTGTGATCAGTGTGAATGATCGTCTCCTTTCCAAAAATGTAATGTTTCCATTGAGGACATGCTTGCAAAATGGAATACATTTTATTGTCATAGGTGGGGTATTTCCAGACAGTATCTGAGAGTGTCTCACTATGGTATGCCACTGGATGACATTGTTGAATGAGAACTGCACCTACAACATAGTCATATGCACCGGTCTCAATCTCGAACGATTGTTGTAGATCGATAAATGAGAGTACTGGAGTTGAGCACAAGCGATGCTTTAGATCATCAAATGCTCATTTTTATTCCTTCCCCCACACAAAATTTTCCCTGCCACCTCCCTTGGTCATGTGGCTGAGAGCCCATGCAATATGGGAGAATCCCAACACGAATCGTCGGTAGAAGTTGGCTAGTCCCAAGAATCTCTGAAGCTCGGTCAGTGTGGTTGGGGTTGGCCAGTCACAGATGACTCGAATATTAGTGGGATCAACATGTACCCCATGCTCATCAACAATGTAGCCCAAGTATTGGACCATGTTCATGCTAAAGGAACATTTTTCCAAGTTGGAATATAGCTTGTGCTGTCACAGAGTCCTCAAAACCTGTTGAATATGCCGCATGTGCTCCTCCCAAGTTCTTCTGAAGATGAGGTTGTCGTCCAAATATACCTCCACAAAAGAGTTGGTGAAGGGACTCAATACATCATCCATCAACCTCATGAAAGTGGTTGGTGCATTTGTTAGGCCAAAGGGCATGACCAACCATTCGAAGGGACCTTATTTATATTTGAAATTTGTCTTCCAGACATCAGTTGGTTCGATGGGAACCTGATGGTAGCTAGACTTTAGGTCAATATTGCTGAAGAAATTTTCCTCCTTGAGTTGGTCAAGAAGGTCATCAATCTTGGGAATTGGGTACCGGTTTCTGGCCATGATTTTGTTTAATGCTCTGTAATCAATCCAGAGTCTCCAGGTCTCGTCCTTCTTCTGCACCAGTACAATCAGGCTTCCGCAAGGGGAGGAGATAGGTCTAATGTGCCCCTTTTGAAGAATCTCTTGGATATGACGCTTGATTTCATAATTTTCCATCAGCGTGCGATGATAGACTGGTCCATTAGGCAGAGGTGCACTGAGGGTGAGATAAAATTGGATGCTTGACTTGGAATTACGTTGGTAACCCGGTGGATGAGGATAATATGTCTCTGTACTCTTCCACGATCCCATCCACTTGTTTTTGTTGCAAAGAGAGGCTCTGTGTAGAGGCCACAGATGTGGCGGAGACATTCTGCTTACTTTGAGCATGGATCACAAAGAAGGCGAACTTCTCGGTCTGTGAAATGACCTTACTGCATTTCTTAACAAAGATTAAAGAAATAGTGGTATGCGACACTAACTTTGGTATCCTGTACAATTTTCTACCCAAAGTAATAATAAAACTGCAGTGTCTAGACTCATACACAACATGATGTTTCCAAAAATATGGTTTTCCTAAAATAACACCACAAACTTCAAGGGGAGAAATATCAGACAATACCTCATCTTTGAAAGGCTTGATTCCTTAGGGAAGATGACATTGTTGGCTGACACAAAGATCTCTTCCTTGGTGAAGCCAACCGATGGTGTAGGGCTGCGAGTGTGGTATCATCGGCAGGGCCAACCACTTGATGACCTCTGTTGAGATCAAGTTATTCTGAATGCCATTATCGACAATGAAATGAAGCGGAGCCCCCTTTACCCACATCTATGAGTGAAAGAGGCGTTCCCCTTCATTTGGTTCTTCTGGTTCACTTGGCTGGACTTTGGTGGTAGCGACAGTGGAACTGGGTTCAACATCGATAATCTGCTTCCCTTCTTCTGGATTTGATTCAGAATTAGAATTGGCCTCTGACTCAAAAGCCTTCATCTCAGCCATGAGTGACTGCTTGGAGCGAAATTCTTAAGTGTTGTGCCAAGGGATTTTATGGTATTCACACCATTTTCCCGTGTCCTTCTTCATTTTCTCATTTCTCTTCTTGTGTTGCGGCTTGGAATGGTTGTCCTGAGAGTGGCCATATTTGATCTATCCCTTTCTGTGTGGGTTGGGGCTGCCTTTTCCCTGCTTCGGTTTTGAGGAGTTTTCAGATCCAAACTTTCACCTCTTCTACTTAAATTTCTGATCAATATTGACAACATATCTATAATCCATACCCAACGAGGCGATGCCCATAAACTACATTTCTATCTGAATATATCTATGCAAACAACCATATTATTTGAGCACCAGATATCACTCAGAGTCTTTGATACCCAACTTGGTGTGTAGGGTATGAAAAATACTGGTGAAATCTGGTACTGTCTGGCCTCTTTCTTGACGCAGGGTGGTCCTCTTGGTGTACTGGTCCTCGTAGCTTCCAAGATGGTAGTAATGTTCTTTAATGGCATCCTAGAAGGAATTCCATGTAGGGGAAACCACAAATATTGTAGATTCCTCTATGGCCCTTTGCTCAGATTAAGTGTCCCACCAATCCTTAACACAGAGGATGACCTTGAGGAGTGCAAAAGTAATCTTTTCCCTATCGGAAAAATTGTGGACCAAAAAATACCCTTTGAGCAGATTCAACCATTTATCTACAACATTCGCATTTATCAGTCCTTCAAATAATGGAATATCAAAATTTACATGTACCTTGAAGGGGGTTTCATGGCCGCTTGATTAAGATGCTTCTCCTGTGGGCAGTCGCCGAAGGATATGCACAAAGTTGTTCATCATTTTGTTCCTTTGTCGCATGAGGGCTTCCTCTATCAACATTTTAAAAGGATCTCATGCTCCATCATCTTTATTTTTGTCCCCCATGGGTTTTTGTTAGGCTTAGTGCGACCGATCTTTCAACGACTCAATTGGTTCAAGTCCCAACTTCTTGTACCTCGATCTTGCCAAGGACATGCACGAAGAAAAATAAATGAAGAGAAAACCGCTCTGATACCACTGATCCAAATTTAGGAGCGGAACACACTGATTAACAAATTGAATACAATAAACATAGAGATATGAAGAAAAACACATATATCCAGTAAACAATATCTTCTATTGAATAAATGAAATAGGATGAAACTGTAAAACTATAGAACTGAAACACTTGCTCGAATGGTGGTAGCTATCTTTAAGAAGAAATGTGGTTGTTACGCACATCTGTCTGAGCATGATGATTACAATGAGGCTCCAGAGGCCTTTTTAACATTACTCATGAATGCCAAAACCATAGACATACAAAAACCTAACCCTAGGAGGTGAAAAACCAAAATTTATGTGGGCCCCTATGGGTAAGTTGGTACCTCATATTCCCGGAGTCATAACTTTTTTGTACGACCTTCATTTTAGATATGTGATAGCTCATTGGAAAGGTATTTTTGAGAACTACACATTACGCCACAAAATCTAATTTTGTCTACAGATTGACTGTGGTGAGCCAAAAAAAACTGTTTAGGGCCCCAAAATGGCCGTGGAAGTGCATTAAGATGTGTTGACATGAAAACATACAAAATAAGCCAGTTGGATTAAGTGGGAGGCCACTAGTATCCACCTAGAAGATGTGCAGGGCTTCAACCAACCTTGTAATTGTAGAACCCACAATTACAAAGAAGTACATAAGAACATGCTAAACTAAAAACTATCAAGAGGAGCCAATTGGAGTAGGTGGGTGGCCACCAATATCCACATGGATCAACCTTACTCTTGGGCATTGTTAGGGACCTAACCTCCCTAACCCCTCACATAGGTAGAATAATAATTTTTCTATGTAATAAATCATGACATTAGTAATAAGGCCTATATAATAATGCGAACAAGTATAATGTAAGAAGAATTAATAGAAATTTTCGCTTCTAGAAATATCTTCCTCTAGAATGTTCTGTAGAATATAGAATTAGTATAAATAAGAGTAAAAGGCATGGGAAAGTCTTGTATTGAGAATTATTTTGTAATCGAGGCCTCCTCTGCTGGAGGTTTCCCCCTCGAAGAGGCAAGTGAACTTATATTTCTATCAATAAAGGTAAAATTTATGGTATTATTATTCTCTATATTTTGTTGTTTCTATTTGTATTAATCATAGTTATTATGTTATGTTTTGCATAATACATCTGGTACCTTACAAGTGGTATCATATCACTTTCCTCTACAAAAATTTTGGGACAATTTTTTTTCAGGGTAGAGACATGTACTATTGATCTAAGGCCGAAAATGATCCGGGGAAAAATTCCGCTAGCCTAATAAAGTTCCCGTGGGCTAAGCGGAAAATGATATGGGGAACATGATTTTCCTAGGAAAACTTTATAAAAGTTAAAGTGAAGAAAAAGGAGACATGGGTCTTAGGCTAATTAAAAGTCGCTTTAAAATTATAAAGTGAGAAACCCACTAAAGTGTCATTAATAAAATAAAATAAAATAAGTGAGCGGGAAAAAGATCAAGTGAGTATTAAAAAAGGGAAAATGATGAGTCTCTCCTCATTCTTGCATTTGCTCATTTTATGAAAATATTTTTGGAGAGCTCTCAAGAAGAGTCTAGGTTTTTTTTGGGAAACCCTTCTGGTTTATTGGTTTCGGTGTTGCAATGATACACCCTAACTAGTTTGGGAAGAGATCACTTTAGATCTCTTCATTGCAGTTGAGTTTCTTTATGGGGGGATCGATTTTCTGGTGGGTTTGACTGAGTATAGGCATTGGGGTTGAGTTCTTATTTACTGAATTCGATTTTAAGTTGTAGGGAGCGAATCCACCTTGGAGTTGCATTGTGGATATTGTGGACGACATTCCCTTAAGGAAGGGGGGAAATTCATTTGTCTCGAGGTTGAATTGAGAAAGAGGAGGTCACACTTACATTAGCAACACAATTTTCTATGGTTGTGCCATTCTATTATTTCTAAGAGTTGCTATCTCTGCTAGTGGAATGAGATCTAAGTGTTATGGAACAAGTTCATGTGTGGGGAACATCTCACTAAGCACATGTGATGAAAAACTGATGTGGGACACTTTTCTGTTGCTTAACTTCATCACCTTCTCTCTGTTTGGATTGAGCTCATACCTGGGTAGAGTACCTCATTTCCGTAGTTGAGTTCTGTGAGAAATGGATCAATTTGGTCACCTACAGGACCATACAAGTCTGCACTATCCTTATATATAAATGATGGGTTGATAGGGGAACTTTACAGGCCTATTGACTCAATGAGAATTGCTACTATTTTTTTTTTCCACACATCTAATATCACAATTCATGAAGGACGTCTACAAGAAATATACCCCAGGTTCTTCAATTCCTTGCTATGTGTGGTTGTTGAATTTTACTTCATGTATTTATGTTATTAAATAAATAAATGCAACAATTACTCCTAGAAGTATCAATGTTCTTGTGTATCATAGAAAGCAATAAATTATTTACCATGGTATGCTATTGCACACAAATTGTTTGTTTTAATATATGAACCACCAAACAAGGTAAAACACCTCAACAGTGAGTCAGAAATATCTGACAGTGAGGAAAACAAAATGCGATGTCAAAACCCAAGAATATTATAGTGGTATTAGAACATGTTCCTTGAAAGATGTGAGGTTTGAGGGCATCTTTGACTGAGATTTATGAGACCAGAAGACGAAAACAACATCACTTACATGAGATGTAGGGACAGAACACCAGAAACCCCTCTAGAATGTGAAGAGGAAGTGGTGTTGAGTGAAGAAGAAGTAGAAGAGGAAGCACATTCAAGTTTAAATAAAGGGAAAGGACACTTGTGGGATGAAGATTATGCTAGAATTAACAATCTATTCCATATTTTGAATGATTTGGCCAAGGGTAAAAATATGATGATGGATCTGATGGAGAAAACTAGCGAGTAATTCCTTGGGGGCCAAACTAAGAAAAACCAGAATGGTGAAAGGGGCTCTAATAATGGAGAAGGAAGTCACTCTCACACCACTATGCAAAGTCACCCTCATTTGTACACCAAGACATCCAGACCTACCATGCTACTATTCTTGGGTAGTGATGCGGTAAGACAAGGGATGCAGGTAGAGTAGGATAAGCTCTATGGGGCATATTTGGAGGAGTATATAAGATTAGGGGATGATTTCCATTCAACTATGTTTTTTTCCAATGTCTACAACCTTAAAAGAATAAATCATCCTAGAGGGGATATGAGGGCCATGACACAACTTTGAGTTGCAGCGTACACTTGGAAAAATATCCATCCCAAACAATGACGAGATCTCCAAATTTTCTGCAAGATCTTGGGTGCAAAATCTAGACACTTATTTCTAGCTCCATTAGATGATGGCGGTAGATGCCATTAAATTGGCTACATTATAATTAGATTTTGAAGCCCATGAGTAGTGGTACCATGGGGTTACTGACTTTGGGTCATGCAGGAATAACATCTTACCTTGACTTCACTAGGAGGCTCATTGAGAAATTTGACAGGAAATATCGAGAGCTTCGTTTTAGAGAGTTGGCACAACTCAAGAAGACAGGTTTCCTAGAGTCCTTCATATCAAAATTCCAAAGGCTCACAGTGATGGTCACCGATATATCAGAGGAACATATGGTGATGTTGTTTTTCGAGGGGTTATTTGATCCATTGCTTGGTTGGGTCAAGGCTTATATGCCTACCACCCTACATGATGCAGTGAACATAGCTAGGGACATGTAAGATGTTGTTCCTAAGAGCATGTTTCCTCCTAAACCAATCTCCCCCCAAAAGACCAAGGAGGCCAAACCATTTAAGAGGGAGTGGGCCAAGAAACTAAATTTGGATGAGGATACCAGGAGAGAGCTGAGAAAGAAAAAGCTATGCTTCAGTTGTCAGGAACCTTGGGTACCAAGACACATGTGTTTAGGGAAGGATAGAGTAGGAAAGGCCCATTACATTTAGGTTTATTCTAATAGTGACAACGATGAGGAGGAGGAGGAAGGGAAGGTACATGAACATGGACACCAGGAACCAGGTGAGGAGAGATCACAGGTTGGGGATAAAAAATTATCAAAAATGGGAAAAATGGGAAAGCATCTCTATGGATTTCATCACAGGGTTGCCTTAGGTGCAGGGAAAGGACTAAATTTATGTGGTAGTTGAAAGGCACACAAAGCTTGCACACTTATTTTGCATACCCTCCAGTTATTCAACAATGTAGGTATCTGAGTTGTTCTTTAGAGAGATATTCCAATTGCATGGGTTGCCGAAAACTATTGTCAATGACAAAGATAGTAGGTTCATGGGAGGATTTTGGCAGGATCTTTTCAGGCTAGTCGAAACATAGCTAACACCTAACACGAGTTACCATCCTCAGACTGATGGGAATACCGATATTTTGAATAAATGGCTTGAAGACTATGTGAGGAATTATGTGTCGGGTCAACATAAATCTTGGATAAAATGGTTACACTTGGGAGAGCACTACTACAACAACACCTATCACATGTCGATTGGGATGACACCCTTCCTAGCCTTGTATGTATATGATGCACCCACGTTTGTGGATCCGATATTTGGAGACAACATGGCACCTAAAGCTAAGGATTGGATTCAGGAGAGCCAAGATATTATACAAACCCTCAAGGATAATTTGTAGATGGCTCAGAATTAGCAGAAGGTCTATGAAGACATGCATCAAATGGAGCATATCTTTGAGATAGGGGATTTAGTATATCTAAGTCTGCAACCCTATAGGAAGTCATCACTTAAGATGAAGGGGGAAGAAAAATTGAAATCCAAATTCTACGGACCTTATAGTGTTTTGAGGCGTATAGGAGGGGTGGCATACGAGCTAGAGCTTCTTGAGGGATGAAAAATACATAATGTCTTCCATGTCTCATGTCTCAAGAAGGCCTTGGGGAAACACATTGCCACTTCTACTGAGTTACCACCACTGGATGAAGAAGGGAAGTTGATTATGGTTCCTGAGGAAATTTTGGAGATTAGGGAGCGAAAGTTAAGGAACAGGACCATCAAAGAGTACCTGGTTAAATTGAAATATTTTCCTATCAAGGATGCTACGTGGGAAAGAGAATAGGTGCTCCAACATCCTGAATTGAAATTGCTTGTGGAAAAACAATATTGGGCGGGGAGGACTGTAATGTCTCCATTCACTTAGGATTCATAAGGAAAAATTCCACTAGCCTAATAAAGTTCCTGTGGGCTAAGGTGAAAAATGATTGAGGGAACATGATTTGCCTATGAAAACTTTATAAAAGTTAAAGTGGAGAAAAAGGGGATATGGGTCCTAGGCTAGTAAAAAGTCACTTTAAAATTATAAAGTGAGAAATCCACTAAAGTGACTTAAATAAAACAAAATAAAAGAAGTGAGCGGGAAAAGGCTCAAGTGGGTATTAAAAAAGGGAAAATGAGGAGTCTCTCCTCATTCTTGCATTTTCTCATTTTATGAAAAGACTTTTGGAGAGCTCTCAAGAAGAGTCTAGTTTTTTTTTGGAAACCTTTATGGTTTACTAATTTCAATGTTGCAACGATACACCCTAGCTAGTTTGGGAAGATAGCACTTCATATCTCTTCATTACAGTTGAGTTTGGTTTTAGGGAGATCGATTTTCTAGTGGGTTTAACTGAGTAAAGGTGTTGGGGATGATTTCTTGTTTACTGAAGTTGATTTGAAGTTGTAGGGGGTGAATCCACCTTGGAGTTGCATTTTGGATATTGTGGACGACATTCCCTTGAGGAAGGGGGAAACTTCATTTCTCTTGGGGTTGACTTGAGAAAGAGGAGGTCACACTTGTGTTAACACCATGATTTTCTATGGCTGGGGCGTTCTATTAGTGTTGGGAGTTGGTATATTTGTTAGTGGATGCTTTTCTATTGCTTAACTTCATCACCTTCTCTTTGTTTGGATCGAGCTCATACTTGGGTTGAGTACCTCATTTTCGTAGCTGAGTTCTATGAGAACTGGGTCAATTTGGTCACCTACATGACCATACAAGTTTTCACTATCCTTATACATAAATGTTGGGCTGATGGAGGCACTTTACATGCTTGTTGTCTCAATGAGAATTGTTGATAATTTATTTTCCATTCCACACATCTAATATTATAATTCATGAAGGACATCTAGAGGAAATATACACTAGGTTATTCAATTCCTTGCTATGTGTGGTTGTTGAATTTTAATTAATGTATTTATGTTATTAAATAAATTAATGCAATAGTTACTCTTGGCAGTATCAATGTTCTTGTGTATCATAGAAAGTAGTAGCTTATTTACCATGGTATGCTAATATTGCACACAAACTATCTGTTTTAATATCTGAACAACCAAACAAGGTTCAGACACGTCAGTAGTGAGTACAAAATCTCTGACAGCGAGGAAAACAAAGCATAATATTAAAACCCAGGAATATTACATACAAGTAGTCTTGGACCAATGCGAGCGTCGTTTTTGTCATCGCACCATCAAGGAATTTTTAGTGCAGTAGAAGGATACACCACGAGAATATGCCACCTGGGAGCCGACTACCATTTTGTAACAATTTCCCCATCTCAAGCCTTGAGGACAAGACCATTTTTCAAGGGGGAGGGCATGTTAGGGACCTAACCTCCCTAACCCCTGATGTAGGTAGAATAATATGTTTTCTATTAATAAAGGTTGGCATTAGTAAATAAGGCCTATATAATAATGTGAACAAATATAATGTAAGAAGACTTACTAGAAGTTTCCACTTCTAGAAAAATCTTCCTCTAAAATTTTCTTTAGAAGACAAAATTAGTACAAATAGTAGTAGAAGGCATGGGAAAGTCTTGTCTTGAGAATTATTTTTTAACCGAGATCTACTCTGCTAGAGGTTTCCCCCTTCAAGAAGCAAGTGAACTTGGCTTTCTATCAATAAAGGTATCATTTATGGTGTTATTATTCTCTATATTTTGTTGTTTCTGCTAGTATTCATCATAGTTATTCTGTTCTGCTTTGCATAATACATTTGGTACCTTATAGGCATTGAGAGAAGATCCTTTTTCTTTTTGTTGGGGTAGAGGATGGAGATAACATCCTCCATTTCCATACTTCTTACTGCCCCTGACCTTTCTATGTTTTATCTTTTCCTTTGGCATAGAGGGTGGAAATGAAGGTGACACTCCTCCATCCAACCCTTTCCAAGCTCCATCTTCACTTGATATTCCTTCTAGAGGACTTAACACAAAGGTTTTAACCAAGACATAAAAGAGTCTTAAATGCCAAGGTTTTTACAAGGCCTCGATCAAGATTAGCCATTAAGCCATGAACTGAGCCATTAGGCCTTGCAAATTGGAACCTGAATTTGACCATCAAAACTGCAATTTTGAACTCAACCATTATTATGAAACCATTTCTTATATCAGTGATCCATTTCAGATCAAGCAAAGCAAAATGATGATGTGAAACGTAGTAGTAGGGACTAGTCACTATGAGCCCAATGCTATTTTAACGTAATGTGGATTAAAACATTACCACATGGAAAACAACATATTAAGATATTATTAAAAGTAGCGTTTAACATGAAAATAATATAAAACATAGTAAACATAGTCTAGGCACCAAATAATAGTTAAGTTGGAAATAGATGATCACTTTTCACAAGATTTGTCGTAGCAAACCACCACCCACATCCAATAATTTGATAGAATTTAATAATAAAAATCTCAATTTTAACAATAAAAAACTATTTTTTTGCAATTTTTAGCATTATAAATCTACTCTTTAACCTGGATGTTAATCTAAATACTTTTATATACAATTGGCAATTCCAAAATTTAAGAAAAAATCTTATCAAACTTAAAAGAAATCCATAAATTAAAACAAAAAAAAACAAAAAAAACTTAAACTTTATTTATTACACAAATAACTTAATCCTTTTTGCATATACAAATAATAATGAACAGTTTGTTTAGTACACAAATAACTTAATCCTTTTGGTTGTTTAATTTGATAATATGGATGTTGAGACATGAGGGAAATGATTTGAACACTTTGTATTTACTCCACAAGTTCATGTCTTAAAAAGGAAATAATTGGAGGAAATGAAACAACTACCTTCACAAGGTGGATGTGGATGTGGATGTGGAGACATAAGTGAAGTGATTTGACCATATGTGAAGAGACATGAGTGAAGTGTTTTACACTTTATATTCATTTTAAAAAAAATAAATAATAAGATAAACACTTGTATGTGTTTATTTTGGAAACATTTTATTATTTTTTTGGGAACACTTTATCCATCTTCACATATAAAAAGACAAGTTGGTTTTTTTGGTCCTTCTAAAGCTACCTAGACATTTAATGTGAATGTATTGAAAAGTTGGTTTTTTTGGTCTTTCTAAAGATACCTAGACATTTAATGTGAATGTGATAAAAATACATGTTGATTTTGTAAGAAAACAATTTAATAACATTAAGCAATAGAATTTGCATTTATTAAAGGTGTTAGACACATGTTATTATTAGTCCCATTGATGCGATTGTTCTTTTATTAACTATCAAACTTTTTCTTAATTATTTTTAATTATTTTTATTCGAATAAAAGAAGATGATTGAAATGCCAAGTCCTAATGGAATGTATGTCATCCATATTATGCATCACACGGTGGAGCTGGTTTTATTCATTCAAAGTCTTAATGTTGGAGCTCTCAACCCACCACATTGTTGTCTAACAATGGTGTGGTGTGTGACATGCTATTGTTATTATCAAACATGAAGGGATTCAAACTCTCAGTATGCATGATCCTCTCAGTATGGATTCAAACTCTCAGTATGCATGATCCTTTCAACATGGATAATCTATATTATGGATGGATTAGTATCATTTTTTTTCGTTCATTCAACGTTCTCTCCAAAATGGAAGAATTCATGTGTAATAAAATGAATGATAAAATAAAGATATTAATGTACATATTGACATGCACCATATAAATAATTGGGTGATTGGTGTAAATCAACCCATATGGTGTATTTTTCTTTTTTATTCATAAAACTAACTCAAATTGATAAATTATTTCAATTTGCTTTCAAATATTCTAAAATAAAAATCTCGAGAAAAGAGACCAAGGCCTAGTTGGTGTTGGGGGCTTACCATTCATGAAGTAAGGTGCCCCAAACATTTTTCTTTTAATGTGGATGCCCATACATAGAGTGGTGCAAAATTTTGTTTTCCCAAAGGGTATGTTTTTTTGGAAAAATGATCGAGTCGTTGTGCTTTGCCACAAAATGCACCAAGTACTCTAGGAAATTGCTAATGTTTTGCTTGAGGGCCTTATTTTTATTTTTTATTTTTATAGTTATCGTTATTTGCAACTTTGAGCATTTTAAAATTGTCTCGAGGAAGAACACATTTTGCTTGTATTGGAAGTATGTTTTTCACCCTTGTCTCAAATCGTCTTTTTCACATAAAGCATTATCTATGATATCCACATAAAATATGCCAATTTTTTTTTATAGAGAAACTGGCATAGTAACCCTTAGCTACGTTATAAATCACTTGAGCCATTCCTTTAACTCAAAGTGACCATCAAGATATGCTTTTGTCATGGTTGATTCTCTCATTTTGGTTAGACTCTTCTTCATATGCTTTTGTCATTGTTGATTATTTCATTTGGGTTAGTTTTTTTTCCCCTCTAATTTCTTATTAGAATAAGAAGAACAAAATGAAAAAGAAAATACAAAAATCATAGTAGATTTATATTATATGCATGAATAAAACCCAATATTATTAAATATCAAGAATAGTGTTATAATAATCTAATTTTTTTGTTTTGGTGGGTTTCTTGATAATATGTACTGTCAACCAAATATCTTGTAGACAATGCTCTTATAATGTGAGAGGAATTTCTTATCATCATGGGGATGAGAAACATGGTTATCAACTTGAAAAGACCTCTTCAAAGTTCTAGTTTTTTTAGAGGTTGCATTTACTACTTGTTTTTACCTTTGTTTCAAAAAGTGGTGTTACTTGTAACATCTATTTTTTTAAAGGTTAAAATTACAAAATTTTGCAGCTATAATATGTAACATTGCAAAAAGAAATCCTTAAAATTGACCCCAAAAACAAAATGGGGTGCTACAAGTAACAACCCCTTTTTTTGCGAGGTTAAAATTACAAGTTGTTTGAAACCGTGGCCTTTGACAACTAAAAAACCTTAAAATCAATCTCCCAAATCAAAAAGTGGTGTTGCTAGTGACATTCCATTTATTTATTTATTTTGAGGTTAAAATTACAACCTATTTGATATAATGACTTTGACAACCAATGTCATTGTGAACCAAAACCTCAAAGTCAATACTCTAATCAAAATGTGGTGTTACCGACAACACTATTTTTCGTTTTAAACCTAAAATTACAAAATCGAAGAAAAAAATATTTAAAAAAAAATAAAAAAATTAAAATTAAAAATAAAATAAAAAATGTTTCCTTTAGAATACATTTTTCAAGATGAAGAAATTAAAAAGAAAACAGTTAAAAAAT
>SNQJ01S0001131.1:26418-156645 GCA_010110895.2 Picea sitchensis
TAAATATTAAAAAAATCATAAGTGAGGGGCGATGCCTGGAATTGCCTTGCCCCCACTTTGGACCTCTCCCCACACTTAAAATTTTTTTAATGAATAATAAACATTGTTGTTTTTTATAAATTTAGGAACATTAACTTTGTTTAGAATCACCGTAGATCCATCTTAAACCCGGATCTATTAGACACCAAGAGGGATCACATTTCTTAAGGTGTAATTTTTTTTGTCAAGTACTAATTCCTTCATATTAAATGATAAAAAAATATTACACCTTAATAAATTTGATCTTTCTCGGTACTTTATAGACTCGGGTTTAAGATGGATTTACGCTGATTTAATATTTTAAATTTATCATGCACATATGTACATACATAGTTATTTAATTATTTTTGTTGTCATGTAATGCTATATAATGTTACATTACGTGATAACATCTCCCCCATATTGAACTGTAAAACACCTAGCTACTCTTGTTACAATAAGTTTTAACAATTATTTGAATTATTTATTTTCAAATAGTCATATATATATATATATAGAGAGAGAGAGAGAGAGAGAGAGAGAGAGAGAGAGTATTAAGATTTGATAGACCAATTCAGTCTTAGTGCATCATCATCATCATCATATTTCAATGATTTAAATATGATTATAAAATTTTTAATTTTTAATAATGTTAATATATCAAAAGAATTCATTTTTTAAAATTGATTATTTAATTTTGATAACCTCCATTTCATTTATAGGTATTAATATTATTTATTAACTGACTTTTTTTAACCTCTTGAATTTTATAGCTAACCTTAATCTCTCATTATTACAATTTATAAAAATATGAAATACTTATCACTCTTCTAATCACTCCAAAACAAAACAAGAAATCATTGTCAAACAATCATATCTAACTCATAGATCTATAGTTGAGAATATAGACTTATAGGTCTCTGGTTGAGAGTATAAGCTTGGTATATTTACAAATGATTTCGTGAACTCTTTAAAAATGTGTTGTCTAACTTTTCTATAAAATGACTTTTTTTTTTTGTCGGATTCCGACGACATAAATCTGCATGAAATCACTATTTTTTGTTGTTTAAAATCCACTCCTGAAAAAAAGAAATAGATCCAGCATGCTGAAAAACCCATGGACCACTCATTTTATACATAAATAATCACTCAAATATGTGGTTCTAACAATTTCTCATCCGATTTTGGACAAAAGTCTCCAGATAATATCACCGGAAAAAAGTCATTTCGTAGAACGTTTAGACTACGACCTTTAAAAAAGGAAACGTGAAGCATATGACACTACAATCATAAATTTTAATTTATTTTTGAAATTCTAGTTCCGCATCTATTAGTAGTCATATTTACTTGAACTTAATTCGATTGTAGATTTCATCCATCCAATGGACATGGAGCAAAGTCAACCGTTAATTTTTGTTGACTTTGTTCCATGCCCGTTGCATGGACGAAATTTGCAACTGAGATAAAGATTGTTGTCATATTTATTTGCAACATTATTAAGGAAAAAATAATTCCTTATTTTCAAGGGATCTAGATCTAAAATGATCCTACATAATACTCTTACAACTCTCACAACACTAAAAACAATTGAAAAAATTTAAACCAACGTAGTAATTCACTCATACCTAGTGTTCTAATGTAGTGATTTTGCAATTTTAGGTCCAAAAATAAAATAAAAAGTGGTGTTGTAGATAGCACAACGTTTTGATTCAAGTGTTAATTTTAAGGTTTTGGTTCACAATGACTTTGATTGTCATGGCCACTATATCAAACATGTTGTAATTTTAACTTTGAAATAAAAAAAGGGGTGTTATTAGCATTAACACTTTTTTATTTGGGGATTGATTTAAAGGTTTTTATTTTTTGCAATGGTACTAATTGTTAAGGCCATGGTTTTAGAAAACTTGTAATTTTAGCCTCGAAAAAAAACACTGCTACTTGTAGCACTCATTTTCGTTTTGGGGTCAATTTTAAGTTTTCTGTTTGCAATGATATTGGGTGTCTAGGACATGATTTTCAAACAAGTTGTAATTTTAATCCAAAAATTAAAAAATGGGGTGATTCAAGAAGCACCACCTTTTGATCCAAGAGTTGATTTTAAGGTTTTTAATTGCAACTTTACAGGGATTTAAGAACATGGTGGCAAAATGTTGTAATTTTAACCTTGAGAAAAAAGGTGATTTCAGCAACACCAAATTTTTATTCGAGGGTTGACTTTGGTGTTTTTGACACAAAATTATGGGTTTCTAGGGATAGTCTTGAGGTCACAGTTCTCGTCAAGTAGGTAACTATGTTGGGGGTTCATGGATATCTAAACACCTAGAAAATTCAATTATCCACCTCTCTTTCTCCACTAAAGGGTGTTTCTAATAGAAACAATTTGACTACATTTTGAAGATGTCGATGAGTTAGCCAACCAATCAACCTCTTGATTTGTCCATCTTTGTATTTTGAAAAATATGAATTCTTTGAATGCTTGAACAACTTCCCTTCACCATGTCAAGTGATTTTCAAGTTGCTGTGAAGTGTGTTGGCATTCTTCACATGCCAATCTTTTATTAGGTTATACAAATTCTAATCTATGTATCCAAACAATCTATATCATTCATAATGCAACTAGAAAATTGCATAAATAGTATTTACATCATTCTAAATAATCTTTCCACCAAAAGAACACAAAAACATAAAATGGACCAAGATAACCTCCAAATCTGCTTTATTTATGGAATTCTATTCAAATACACATGCCTCCCTTGCCCAGGGCAAGCAAGGGCGTTGAACATACTCACTCCCCTTGACTCTACTATGCACCCAGAACTCAATGGGAGAGAACAAGTTCAATACAAAGACTAAGAATGATTTTGAAAATCCACTAAATCTCTATTTTATAGTGCTCGATGGGGGTGGGTAATTAATGCTCCTCTCTCTATTTACATAAAATAAACCATTTTTACGTTTAAACCCCATATTTTGCAATTAAAAAATTAAAATCCATAAGCCCACTAACTAATTAATGACCACACTCATGAGCAAAACAAAAATAGTTGTGTTTCACACGCAACTAGGGCCCAACTATAATGTTCCCAAGCCAAGATGCCAGGAACATCACGTTTTGCATGTGTTTTTAAACTTTTGCTGGTTGTGGCATTTTGTCAAACACTTTGCTGATTTACTTATGTTTGGATGTTTACTTGCAGATTAACTTCATAAATTGGGCCTTAGGGTTTATATTCAATTATCACACATAGATCCGATGACATAACCAATGGAAATACAATATACACCAGATATGGAACCAATAGCAAAGATCTGACCTTTATTATTATAAGAGCAAGAACCTGATACAAAGTGAGGTCGATCTGGAATGATCAACAGATGGATCCAATAAACATAATAAGAGCTGCTACAAAATACTCCCGGGAAGAAGATGAAAGCCTCCAAAGGCTCAATACACAATGAATATTTAATACAAGAAGCTATATGAGCCATAAGAAGTACCAAACCCCCACTGGAAAGGTCACACTCTAGTAGAATACTGAAACCCTCAATAATTCAGCCTAACTGAAGGAAGCCTCCAAATGAGTCCAAACTTGACAGAATGATAGATCAGGGTGATAGGATCCCCCTCTTGAAGTCTCAGGACGAAATGCTATGGATAACTCCTCCAAATGTTGAATCCTCCAATGAAGTTGCGCCTTCTTGAAACCCTGAAGTGCCCAATAATTCGGCCCTGATGAAGGAGGCCTCCAAATGACCTGAAACTTGCTAGGAAGATAGATTGGGACACTGCAATTCACTAGGTGAAGTCTCCAAGTCAGATATGAAGTATAACCCCTCCAAACTGAATAGATCTGAATCTAAAAAATGCCCTCCTTCTCTCCAATTCACCCAATGCATCTAATAAATCAAATGGCACATGAAACGCCTCTAGAATGCACTAGATCTAATGGCCAAGACCTTGCAATGAAAACCCATATGCTAGAATCTGCCGAAGCCCTTCCAATCTATTGGAATGAACTTCCCTCAAAGAATGGTGTGCCCCCCTTGCTAGAAACCCCCAATGGTGCACCCTCTCTCMTCTTGTACCTGTGGCTGGTGTAGAACCCTCCTGCAACTGAGTAGATCTGAAGTAGAATGGTGTGGGGGAGTATTTCATCCCCGAGACCAAGCTTGGGACAAGCTAGGTGGAATCTTTCACCACCGAATCGTCCTCTAGGGTTTGTTAAATCAAAACCCTCAAAACCCCCAAGGTATGGGCTCACTAGCTAGAAGTCAGATATCAAAAGATATTCATACATGAATGAGAGAATAGAGGCCCTTGCATCTCTTTTATACTTCCTGCTCACCTTGTCCCTCCAAAGTGGCTTTTACTTTATTAATTATTAATTAATTAATTAAATCACTTTAATTAATTAATTAACATTTTTACCTTTGAAAAACACTTTATCTCTCCTTTTGGCTTCCCTAGTCACTGAAAGTCACTTCTCATCATCCTATCCTATAGTGTTGTTCCTCCCGATTCCAATGAGCTATTACACTGAGAGGTTTCTCCAAGTATTGTGCCCAAAATGACCTCTTTAGTGAATTTAACTAACTCATGGCTCAAAATACTCAAAATTATGGAAATCATCGGAATGTAACAGAACCAAGGCCAATCTGTGTGGAATGGATCATAATGATGAAATAGGATGAGCGATGCAAGCCAGACCCCAAAATATCTCTCAATAGTCACTGTACTCTCTATAACATCCATCTGGCTGCTCTGGTCATCACATCACCTTGAAATGTAATGATGTCCCAAAGTGGGGACATTACAGTCCTCCCTGCTAGAATATTGCTTGTCCTCAAGCAATAACCAAATCCCTCCAAGTATAATACCAGGATCCCATGTCCACATGTAGGACACACAGTAGAACACATCCAAAGATGAACTATCATACACTCCACTCCCTGGGTCCCATATCAGGAAGTGAATTGCAATATCCTGTGAAGCATAGTCCTGAAATATATCAACTCTATGTATCTCCTGCACATGACACATGGCTTCATCCCATAATGAGTCCCTCCTCCAAGTCCCTACTAAGATCAACACGACCTCCATCAACTTTACATGCTGATGCCAGAATGAGGTACTGCAAGACCTCTGTGAAACACCCTCAAGAGATGTGCCCTCCTCAACACTAAAGCTCAATGGAAAGTCAAAACAAATTTCCCTTGCAACGGTCCACTCACTCCTGTCAGTCAGTGAAATGCTCAACCCTGCAATCCATGTGTCCCATGCTAGTCTCTGTCGAAGATCACCATACTAGCACTACACTAGGCTGACCATGCCTGACTACTCCTTGTATATATACTGGATCCTCCACTCCTGGATTCTCAAGCTGAAATACCTGTGGCAATTGGACCTGTTGTCCAGAAACTGCATCTGTAAAAATATCTATGTCGAAGTAGTACCTTCTCAACCATATCCATGCTCGATCATGATGATCAAGAGGGAGAAAATGCCTTTCTCCAAAGGATAAGTCCCTACAGGCCCACTCCAAACCAACCCAAGGTGGAGTATGTGGTTCCCTGGCACAACCTGGGTCATCATGCAGTGAAACATCCTGCTAACAAAATTAACTCCCAGATCCCATGGCAAGATTGGAAGTTTATCACTTCCAATCTTCGCTAACTACTCCTATGTCAGACTGATCACTGTCAGAAGCCCTCTATGCTCATCTACTATCACCTGGCCTATGATGCTCACCATCACGCCCAAAGTCTCAACTATCTGTTGTAGCCGACTATAGCACTGGAAGATATCACATGCTTTGGTAAATCCCAAGGATTTGACCAGAAGCTCGTCCATCGATATCCATGATAAGTACTTGCCTGTAGTCATCACCGAATCCCAATCATCCAGTACAACCGGAAGTAACTCCTCCAATTTCTAGTCAACCAACCTCCATCTCTCATCCCCCATGCAACTGATGATACGGTGAAGGTGATCTCTCATAACTAGATGTTGCTACAAAGGAGTGACATCTGCATACTCCCCTAAGTGTGTCTCCTCCTTGCAAGGCAATATACCCCTCAGAACCCCATCGTACATCTCGACATGTCTCTCTAATCTATCACTCACCACTGTATGCTCATGGATACTCATGTCATCTCCCGTATACTCATGTTTCATCGTAGATCCTGGGTGCACTACTGGATCAACCTCTACATGAAGGTCAACCACTCCTGGAATACAAATGGAAGTGTCCTCAAAACTACCCCTGGCTCTGAAGTCCTCATGCATATGTGAGTTCTCTACCATCTCAAAGGTCCTCGTGGAGGGTGGATCCTGTGCCTCCGGATCATAACTCTCCATAGACATCCGTGATCCTGGGTACTCCTCATGCTCCTCCATCAACTAGTGCTTCTCTGCTAGACCACCAACATCCTCTAGAAATGTGACTGAATGATATATTTGAGTGTCCACTATGATAGATGAAGTGGATCTCTGACGAATCTCCTCAAGAATCTCCTCTGATCTCGACTCTAATTCTTGAAGGGTTATCTGTGTGTCTCTCAAGAATCCTCAGGTGCTCTCCAACTTTTGAGTGAGTCTGTCCATCTCCGACTCCCGCTCCCTCAGGGCCCTGTGATACATCTCGCCAATCCTCCATAGATAGTCCCTATCTGTCAACAACTATTGGTAGTTGGTCCTCATCACATATACTCTCTCCTTGAGAGTATGAAAGTCATCCATGACAAATCCCCCATTTGAACTACCACCTGCCCCTAATGCCCTCCAACAATAATCTTCCACTAAGGCATGTGTGTCATCAATGCACCTAGTGGCTGCCATGATCATATCCTCACAAGCTCTCAATTGTCCGTCCAAGTGGCATGACTCTTGATCATGGTAATGCAGAGGTGCTACCTGAATCCCCTCACCGCTAGTGTCAACCCTACTAGTGTTAGCCTTGGAATCCCCAACAACACTCTCTACAAAAGATAAGGTACCGAACTACCCACTGTCCACTGTGCTACTGGGTCCTCCTGTATGCCACTGCACCCCATCAATAGATGCCATCTCCCTCTAAATCACACTATATCCTGTATGAGCAGTCATATCCTCTTGTGCACTCACCCTGCTACTATCATCTACACCTGGATCCCATATAGATGTGTCCAGACACGTGATATGATCATCCTGACCAATAAAGGGTACATCCTCATCACGACAGGATGATCCTTGAAGCAAGTGTCCCATCCAACTGTCAATGTCCACAGTCTGATCAAACAATGGAGCCTCCATAAGAGGTGAACGCCTCTCCTCATGCTGATGTGGGTGTGTAAGGTCAACTGTCTGCATGTCCTATATCTCCTCCTGGGTCTGTGGATCTACATGTCCATGGTGTGCATACCTCATGTATGACTCCTCTATGCTATTGTTATCCTCATGTGATGTGGTTGTCATAAGTGTCTGGAAAGATGACAAATGTGTCATGGTCACCATAGGGAGCTTGTCATCTCTAGGTGCTAACACATGTGAATCCTCACTAGTGTCACCACTATGTTGAGGTGTAAGGTCATCAATAGTATGTGATATTTTTGTTGAAACACCGGTGCTATCATCCTGTCCATCCAACTATCCCAAAATACGCAAGGGTCACTATCCTCCTCAAGTGTGAAAGAATCACTAGCCTTTGTACAAGAGTCATTATCATCATCAGACTCCTCCAAATAAGAATCTATCACTCCATCCTCACATACCTCATCATCACTATCATAGTGCACCTCAATAATGTGCTTCTTACCTTTACCCCTACATCTATAGTTTGGTTCCCAAGGCACTTTGCAATTGTAGCAAAGTTTCCTGCTCCTAATGGGTGTGGGGTTTCACGGTTATCTGTGTGCCTCTCAAGAATCCTCAGGTGCTCTCCAACTTTTGAGTGAGTCTGTCCATCTCCGACTCCCGCTCCCTTAGGGCCCTGTGATACATCTCACCAATCCTCCATAGATAGTCCCTATCTGTCAACAACTATTGGTAGTTGGTCCTCATCACATATACTCTCTCCTTGAGAGTATGAAAGTCATCCATGAAAAATCCCCCATCTGAACTACCGCCTGCCCCTAATGCCCTCCAACAATAATCTTCCACTAATGCATGTGTGTCATCAATGCACCTAGTGGCTGCCATGATCATATCCTCACCATCTCTCAACTGTCCGTCCAAGTGGCATGACTCTTGATCATGGTAATGCAGAGGTGCTACCTGAATCCCCTCACCGCTAGTGTCAACCTTGCTAGTTTTAGCCTTGGAATCCCCAACAACACTCTCTGCAAAAGATAAGGTACCGAACTACCCACTGTCCACTGTGCTACTGGGTCCTCCTGTATGCCACTGCACCCCATCACTAGATGCCATCTCCCTCTAAATCACACTGTATCCTGTATGAGCAGTCATATCCTCTTGTGCACTCACCCTGCTACTATCATCTACGCCTGGATCCCATATAGATGTGTCCAGAAACGTGCTATGATCATCTTGACCAATAAAGGGTACATCCTCATCATGACAGGATGATCCTTGAAGCAAGTTTCCCATCCAACTGTCAATGTCCACAGTCTGATCAAACAATGGAGCCTCCATAAGAGGTGACCGCCTCTCCTCATGCTGATGTGGGTGTGTAAGGTCAACTGTCTGCATGTCCTATATCTCCTCCTGGGTCTGTGGATCTACATGTCCATGGTGTGCATACCTCATGTATGACTCCTCTATGCTATTGTTATCCTCATGTGATGTGGTTGTCATAAGTGTCTGGAAAGATGACAGATGTGTCATGGTCACCATAGGGAGCTTGTCATCTCTAGGTGCTAACACATGTGAATCCTCACTAGTGTCACCACTCTTTTGAGGTGTAAGGTCATCAATAGTATGTGATATTTTTGCTGAAACACCGGTGCTATCATCCTGTCCATCCAACTGTCCCAAAATACACAAGGGTCACTATCCTCCTAAAGTGTGAAATAATCACTAGCCTTTGTACAAGAGTCATTATCATCATCACATTCCTCCAAATAAGAATCTATCACTCCATCCTCACATACCTCATCATCACTATCATAGTGCACCTCAATAATGTGCTTCTTACCTTTACCCCTACATCTATAGTCTGGTTCCCAAGGCACTTTGCAATTGTAGCAAAGTTTCCTACTCCTAATGGGTGTGGGGTTTCACTGTTCTTCTCTCCATCTAGCTTCTCTGGCTCTCTTTTCCTCTACTAAGATGATCGAATGTGTAACCTCATCTTTGCTCCAACTAGGATTTTTAAGGGATAAAAACTGATGGAATGTTATTAGATCTATGAAAGCCTAATTGAGGGTTTGATATTTCCTCTCACAATCAACAATCCTTCCAGTAAAATCCCAACACATCCATATCTCCTTATGGAAGACACCTTTATGGATTTGCATGCATGCGCTAATCCTCACAAGATGGGAGGATTAGAGCTTTGATACCACTGTAATGTTCCCAAGCCAAGATGTCAGGAACATCAAGTTTTGCATGTGTTTTTAAAATTTTACTGGTTGTGTCATTTTGTGATCCAGGTGGATATCGATGGCCACCCATCTTTTCCAACTGGCTCAAAACAGTTTTCTGGCAATTTTGGCAATTTACTATTTTTAGCAGGTTTTAACTTCTGGGGCCATTTTGAGGGCCTAAATGAAGGTTTTTCGAGATCGAGGTTCTCAATGATAGTTGAAGGCATGATTGAGCCCCCAAAATGAATCTCCTCGATGATACCTTTCCAACGAGCTATTATACGCCTAAAACAAAGATCATATGCAAAAGTACGACCCCCGGAAGTTGATGTACTAACTTACCCAAAGGGGCCCACATGAATTTTGGCACTTCATCTCCTAGGGTGAGGTTTTTGGATGTCTAGGGTTTTTGGCATCCCTGTTTATTGTAAAAATGCCTTTAGAGCCTCATTGTAATCATCTTCTTGTGAATGCGCGCTGCCGTCACATCTCTTCTCAGAGATAAGCCGCCACCATTCCAACAAGCTTGTTTCAGCTGCATTTTACAGTTTCAACTTATTTCGTTATTGAATAGAAAACCAATTTTACTGTATCTCTGTTGTTTTGTGTTAAGCACTCATTGATAATCTATATTCATTTCGTTCTGCTCATAAAATCCAAATCATTTCGTCAAACACTTTGTTGATTTACTTATGTTTGGATGTTTACTTGTAGATTAACTTCATAAATTCGGCCTTAGGCTTTATATTCAATTATCACACATAGATCTGACGACATAACCAATGGAAATAAAATATACACCAGATATGGAACCAATAGCAAAGATCTAACCTTTATCATTATAAGAGAAAGAACCTGATACAAAGTGAGGCCAATCTGGAATGATCAACAGATGGATCCAATAAACATAATAAGAGCTGCTACAAAATGCTCCCGGGAAGAAGATGAAAGATTCCAAAGGTTGAATACATAATGAAGACTTAATACAAGAAGAGACCTGAGCCGTAAGAAGTACCAAACCCCCACTGGAAAGGTCATGCTCTAGTAGAAGACTGAAACCCTCAATAATTCGGCCCAAYTGAAGGAAGCCTCCAAATGAGTCCAAACTCAACAGAATGATAGATCGGGGTGATAGGATCCCCCTCTTGAAGTCTCAGGCCTAAATGCTATGGATAACTCCTCCAAATCATGAATCCTCCAATGAAGTTGCGCCCTCCTAAAACCCTGAAGTGCCCAATAATTCGGCCCTGATGAAGGAGGCCTCCAAATGCCCTGAAACTTGCTAGGAAGATAGATCGAGACACTGCAAGTCACTAGGTGAAGTCTCTAGGTTAGATCTAAAGTATAACCCCTCCAAATTGAATAGATCTGAATCTAAAAAATGTCCTCCTTCTCTCCAATTCACCCAATGCATCCAATAAATCAAATGGCACATGAAACTCCTCCAGAATGCACTAAATCTAATGGACAAGACCCTGCAATGAAAGCCCAAGTGCTAGAATCTGCCGAAGCCCTTCCAATCTCTTGGAATGAACTTCCCTCAAAGAATGGTGCACCCCCCTTGCTGGAAACCCCCAATGGTGCGCCCTCTCTCCTCCTATACCCGTGGCTGATGTAGAACCCTCTTGCAATTGAGTAGATTTGAAGTAGAATGGTGTGGGGGAGTATTTCATCCCCGAGACCAAGCTTGGGACAAGATAGGTGGAATCTTTCACCACTGAATCGTCCTCTAGGGTTTGTTAAGTCAGAACCCTCAAAACCCCCAAGGTATGGGCTCACTAGCTAGAAGCCAGATATCAAAATATATTCATACATGAATGAGAGAATAGAGGCCCTTGTGTCTCTTTTATACTTCCTGCTCACCTTCTCCCTCCAAAGTGACTTTTACTTTATTAATTATTAATTAATTAATTAATTAAATCACTTTAATTAATTAATTAACCTTTTTACCTTGGAAAAACACCTTATCTCTCCTTGTGGCTTCCCTGGCCACTGAAAGTCACTTCTCATCATCCTATCTTGTAGTTTTGTTCCTCCTGATTCCAATGAGCTATTACACTGAGAAGTTCCTCCTAGTATTGTGACCAAAATGACCTCTTCAATGAATTTAATTAACTTATGGCTCAAAATACTCAAAATCATGGAAATCGTGGGAATGCAACGAAACCAAGGCCAATTTGTGCGGAATGGATCATAATGATGTAATAGGATGAGCGATGCAAGAAGGACCCTAAAATATCCCTCAATAGTCATTGTACTCGCTATAACATCCATTTGGCTGCTATGGTCATCATAGCACCCTGAAATGTAATGATGTCCCAAAGTGGGGACATTACACCAACAAGCCCTCAACACAATCTATTGACTTGTCCTTGAGTCCACCAAGGACGATAGGTATAAATTGGACTCCAAATCACAACCGTTACAATAGTCCATGTTGGAAGAATCTATGCCTCTACCTTATCCTTTTCTCAAGCTTTGACTTTAGGGCATCCTGTAGTCACACACTAATCATCATCAAGATTGTCTAGTTGTACCCACAACTAAGCCCAAACATCTGAAAAACCCACTGCTCAAAATATGGTCATCATCTCTATTCACAACCACCAAATAGTAATCCACCTAGCTAATAAGATAACACAATCATTGGGGTCACAAAGCCCAATGTCCACACTCTTGAAAATCAATCCAAGCTAAAAGAAATCCCATGGAAAAACCACAATTGCAACAACTCTCTATGGTCGTTCCACAACCATGTTGCAACTTCTTATGTGCATTTGACAAGACTCCAAGATGATGTCACAACCTTCATGATGATGCTACAATTTGTTACGGTCTCTGCAATAGCTTTTCAAAATATAGTCAATTATTGTCATAACAACAAAATGGTGGTGTTATGGTATGTAAACCAATAACTCAGGTGCCAAGGGATCAACACGCAAGTAATAAATTCATGGGTTGCACACTAACACACAACTTGATAACAATGCTAGTGGGTCACTATGTCATAGAGAGGCATTCTCAAATCATTATTTTAATGACTACGTGACAATATATATTGGAGGGAAATGCCCTACTAGCAAGGATGGACATATAAAATCTAAGTCTTCACTAGAACCCGATCTTCAATAGCCATAATTGAATGCTTCCATGTGGCATTCTTACTTCAACTCATAGTGGTTGTTCAATATCTCTTCCCAACATTGATCTTATGAGGCAAATATAGAGGATTGCCATCTTCTACAACACAAGAAAACATATATGGATCATGAAACCAAAGAAATGATCCAACCATCCACTGTAATGTTGTGCACCATCCCCATAGAGGTAGAAGAATCCCTTGACTCCAGGTTCTTGTAGCGAACTCATCCCCATGACATTGTTGCCATCTGTCCATGGAGAGAAGACCAATATCACCTTCTCGACTGGTGCAATTTGTTGGCATTCTTCACATGCCAATATTTTATTAGCTTATACAAATTCTAATCTATGTATTCAAACAAACTATATCATTCATAACGCAACTAGCAAACCACATAAATAGTACTTTCACCATTCCAAACAAACTTTCCGTAGCTACTAAAAGAACACAAAATGGAGTAAGATAACGTCTGGACTTGCTTTATTGATGGAAATCTACTCAAATAAACATGCCTCCCTCACACACGGTGGGCAAGGAAAGTGAACTTGTTCACTCCCCTTGACTCTACACTATGCACCTACAACTCAACGAGAAAGAAGGGCTTCAATACAAAGACTAAGCATGAACTCCACAATAATCCATTAAACCTTTATTTTGTAATGCCCAATAGAAGTGGGTAATTAGTGCTCCACTATCTCCATTTACATAAAATAAACCCCTTTTACATTTAAACCCATATTTTATTTATTAATAAATTAAATTTCATAAACCCACTAACTAATTAATAACAATAATTATGAACAAAACAGCAATAATTATATTCAAACACAACTAGCTCCTAACAAAGTGATTTTTATATGCCATTTAAAAGACCTAACAAAGTGATTTTTATATGCCATTTAAAAGACCAAATAACAAACAATTTTGAAAGGAATTTTGAATTCTCTTCAAAATACATTATTTTTATGCTAAATTTGAAAAGCTCTTAACCCAATTCAAAGCTTCATTATCTCTAAATTCAAAACTTCATTATCTCTACGATGAGTACCATTTCCCAAGAATTAATAATATACTTTTGGTAATGTATCAATTATTATCTCTTCAAAATGCTTATGCATTATTTTAATGCTCAATTTGAAAAGCTCTTAACCCAATTCAAAGTTCCCTATCTCTATTATGAGTACCATTTTTCAAAAATTAATAATATATTTTTGGTATTGTATTAGTGATGATCTTTGACCTAATGAATCCAGGGTTTAATCCACTTTAATCCACCGTGGAAAGAGTCAAAGCCATTCATAACCCAAAACCTCCATAATCATAGTTATACAAAGATCCAGTTAAAATACGAAGTTCAAAATTCACTTTGATTCAAACCCATCCATAACCCAAAACCTCCATAATCATAGTTACACAAGGATCTAGTTAAATATGAGGTGAAATTCAAGTTGAGTAATTATAATTATAAATACAAATCATTTATTAAAAATTCTAATATAATTATTAAATAATTTATTACATTTTAAATTAACTAATTATTATTATAAATACAAATAATTTATTAAAAATTATAATACCATTATCAAATAATTTATTATATTTTAAATTTACAATTAAAACCAAATTTTAATTTTAATTATTAAATTGATTTTTACAAATTCTAACTTAAACACCAAAAGAAACAATCACTTTCACAAAAATATGATTACAATCACTTAAAATGCTTGCAATCTTATTAATATCCTGTGTTACTTTGCTTTCTTTGTGTGCCTTTGCTTTCCATAACATTGCACTTGTGCTCCAAGTTGTATTAAAATAAACATTGACAAGGATTGATTAAAAATTAAAGTAAAATAAAATCTTATCATAAAGATGTGTTATTATATTATTTGAAACACATCATATAACTGCTTGTCAAATCATTATATACAAAGTGTTTTTTATTCACAAATAAGAATTTATATATCAATTTAGTATAGGCCAATATTTAATTTTAAAAAGAAATTATTATTATTATAATTTATATTCAAAAGAAATTTTTAAATTAATAATTTTTTGCCAATATTTAATTTAAAGAAAATTATTATTATAATTTATATTTAAAACAAAATTTAAAATTAATAATTTTTTAATATGAATAATATTTCATAAATCATTTATGATATTTCATTAATATTATAATATTTTATACATTATTGTCATTGATAAAACAAATTTTTAAATTAATATTTTTTTGATGTGAATAATATTTCATTAATATTATAATATTTTATACATTATTGTCGATATCAAACAACCAAATCAACTTCATCCATTCATAGAAAAGATGGATAAAGAATCACGAAATCTTTATGGAAACAAAGTAGTATATAAAGATATCAACTAAAGAGATGAGGCCAAGGTGAAAACAAAATCAAAAGCTTTTTAATAATGAAAAATTTAATCTTAGATATTGTGGAACACCACCAACTTGCCATAAAAAGAAAAGTACTAGATAATATAAATAATATAATATGTACAAATTTTTATGAGTTGATGTGAGAACAATCTTCCTTTCTTTAAAGGTTAACGTTGTCACCTTTAATAATTTATTACACATTAGTGTCTATAGGTATTTATTTCTTTTAAATAAAAATAATTTATTTATTTATTTTACATTCTTAAAAAAAAACGCAAAAGAAGCACACGAGCATTAAATGTAATATATCCACATTAAATGTAATATATCTATCCTTAATCTAAAACATGGTAAATCAAAACAGATATATTGTATTTAATGTTGCACTGCTAATTACTCATTAATCGATGAAGAAAAAAACCTAAACTCGAGAAAATGTTATTATACATATACATATAATTATAAGTTAATATATACTAGCACAGTTGATTGAGGCTGGAGATTGCGGCTGGAGAACGCCTAAAGGTATCGGTCACTGAAACACCGCTGTGCTAGTTGAAATGATGCCCCAGCTTTTACTGCGTCCAGCTACAAACATTTAATCTCAAGGAACGTGGCAATGCAAAGTTTTATACATATTAATTTTTCTTAATGAGTTACCCTGTCAATTAATAGTTAGAGAAGTAATTTCTTAATCATATTAAATAAATGTGAAAAAGTAAACAAGATAACCCAAGTATTCAGAAATGCAAGAAAATTATGAGCATTAAATTTCATCCATTGATTAGAGAGTACGGCTAAGAAAGTCAGCATCTTCAATTGTCAATAAATTAAATATACGCCTTTCAACATAATTACATTTATTATACCACTAAATACTCATTAATTGCTTTATTGCACCACTAAATACTCATTAATCGCTAAAGAAAAAAACATATGACTCACCCAATTATACATATACATACATATGATTATAGAAATTCATTAATCGATAAAGGAAAAAAACATATGAGATTCGATTTGGTTAAACGTTTTATTTTTTTGGCCGGAATCAGAAAAAAGTCACGTTAAAACTTGAAAAAATAAAACTGCTACTTATAATAATATAAGATATTATGATGACATATAAATTAAAACAAAAAAGCTTCGATAATATATATATATATATATATATATATATATATATATCCTTATAAAATATTATAATTACATTTCAATTATAACTATAACGAAAAAAACTTCCAATCCATATTACATTTAATGTTACACTGCTGTGTACTCAGAGCAACTCCCCATGAAAGCTTAGGTGGTATGCTGTTATTGACATGATACGATGACGTCCGCAAACATGCACGCATATGCCAGTAATAGTGGAAAAAAATTAAAATACCGAGAAAAAAAATAAAAGGGCCACGAGGAGGAGCAAAATCGAAAAAAATGCACAGTCGGTCGAACAGATTTTGCGTACCTCGAGATTGCATGTTTAGTTCGCCCGTCGATGAACGATTTGCGGGTACCTCTAAGCTTTCTCAAATGCGGACAAATTGATTATAAAGCCATTGTCTTTCGCCAATAGGGTGCTCAGTCTTCCCCCCACATTTTTTTGGCCTGGTTCAAGTTGTCTGATCTGGTTTTCTGCTCTGCAGGAATTGGGTTTCAGTAAAATCGAGCTTTGAAGGCTTTAGAAAGGAGAAAATATATCCCATTTGATTATTGAGAGAAGTATAAGTATACATATATAGACTGTCCATCTGATGATTTTGTTTGAATCTGCTAATCAATAGAACGACAGATTAGGGAGAAGCACGCTTGGGGGCTTGTCTTTTATATATTTGTATTTTTATTTTATCATATCATGGTGCAAGGTGGATTTTATGGAGGATTTAAGAGCAATTTTTATGGTAACAATAACAATAAAACTGAGGCCCATTTTGGGCCGGGAGGTAACCTTGCTGGAAATCAAACTGGGTTTAAGGAGGAAGTTTTTTTACCAATGGTGAGTGGTGTTCCTATGAGTAAAAATCAGGGCAGCGTTGTAAAAATAGATGTGGGTGAAGCTGCTGCTAAAGAACTCCCTCTGAGAAACAAGCGTACCAAGAATTACCATATGGTAATTTTGACTGACAGACAATGCTGCTTGTTTTTTCTTTCCTTTTTTTATTTTATTTTTCCAAAATCTGGTCTACATGAAGATACTCATCATTGGTTATGCCTATTTTTTTTTTGCATGAATCATAAACATTATCACATAGCCTATGGTTACATGAATTTAGTTGAAATAAACCAATAAGTGGAGTTTAATCCGAGGTATGCCAAGTAAGGGATTCATTGTTTTTTGCATGTTTATGTTAGTGTAGTTTGTTTCCACTGAGCCTTTATTTTTTAAATATATGGATCATGGTTGGTCTGTACAACAGAAAGAGTCTAGAGGTATCCATATAATGAGTTTAAGCCAATATGGTTAGGATTTTCCCTCTTTTCCAAGAATGCAGAGGTTGATTAATAAGCTTTTACATTCTTTTCTAATGACTTTGTTGGATTCTTTTGGGAGAGTGATTTGAAGAGTGACTTAGCCCATCATGATTGCAATGAGTGAAGTAATGAATAGATAGAGTATCAAGATTGAAAATTTCTAACAAGTTCGTGCATACCTCCAAAGTCACAGCTAGAACTTGGATACCTTATAAACATGGATTTATGTTTGAGTCCTGAGCTTTGTAAACTCAAAATCAAATAAAAATCTATCTTCAGGGCATGTACAGGTGGATTAATGGGTTTTTTCCATTCAACCCACCTCCCTTTTATAGATTGCTGTTGAGCTCTTTTGAGGAGGGTGATTTGGAAAATGACCCCGGCCACAAGCACTGCTATGAGTGAAATTGTAAACATATAATTGGAATGATAAAAAATATATAAGCAGCTGGCCTGGCCTCCTAGGCTACAGCAAGAACGTGGGTGCCTTATAAGTATGGAGATATGTTTGAGCCTCGAACTTCTTCTGCTCAAGATTAACTAAAACATCTTTTGATTAAAATAGGTTATGTATTGTCAATAATATGATGTGTGTTCTATATTTTGCACTTTGGATTTGTTTAAAACCTAGCTGGTTATTAATAAATTTTGAATGTCTTTAGGAATCTTGATTGTCTTGTAAGATATCAATAATTATGAATAATTATATATGTCTTTGTGTGTTATTGACATTGTGGAGGAAATTTAGAAAGTTGTGTGTTTGCAAAAAAAAATTGAGGCTTTGCATGCTATAGATTTTCTTAGGGTATTTTGGTAACTACCAATTGTTTTCTTGGATATTAACGTTCCATTTCATGTTGGGTGGATTAGCAGGGGAGCCCTGTAACAAGCACAACATTCTCTCAAGGTCTTTCTTTACATCCATTGGAGGAGCCTAGTCCATTGGGTTTAACGCTGAAGAAAACACCTTCACTCATAGAACTTATTCAAATGAATCTTTCTCAAGGGGACGCAGCAGTTCCCTTAGTTGTAAATAATTCAAGCCTGGAGGTGGAGAGAAAGAAGGATTCAAAGTATGCAGCAAGACGAGCTATTGCTGACAAGCACAAGGCCTCAAATTTTCCAGCCTTACTTTTGAGAATTGGTTCCTGGGAGGTAATGCATAAGAATTAAGAATCAAGATTATATATAAATTCATTAGTCTTGTCAGGACTTAAATGCTTTCGTTCACTGATCAAGTTTTTTGATAGCCACATATGGAAACTCGCGAAATGGTACTAAGTAACTCAGATTAATGACTTTGCATTAACATAAAGATGCTTACGATTCCAGCGCACTTTAAGATACGAAGGTGACTTGGTGGCAAAATGCTATTTTGCAAAGCGTAAGCTTGTTTGGGAAGTCTTGGAGGGTGGTCTGAAGAGCAAGATAGAGATTCAGTGGTCAGAAATAACCTCTTTGAAGGCCAGTTTTCCGAACAATGAACCTGCCACCCTAGAGGTTGAAGTAAGTATATGGGTTTGTTTCTTTTTCGTGTCTGAATGAAGCGGTGCTAAAGTGCAGGTCTTTTTTATCAATCTAAAGCAGCATCTTTTCTTCTGTCTCATATAGGTATCGAGACCTCCACTATTCTTTAGGGAGACAGATCCTCAGCCAAGAAAGCACACTGTTTGGCAGGCTACTTCTGACTTTACAGGAGGGCAAGCATCTATACGCAGGTCAGTAATTCAAGTGACGTTTTGGGCTTCATTTATTTGATTTACAGAGTTTCACTTGTTGAACATGATATGAAATGACAGCCTTATGTAGAACCATGTTTCATGGAAGTCGTGGTCATGTTAGCGCATTGACACAAATCCCTGGCATTAAATAGATGTCTACTTTACTCTCCCCCATTTTTAACGACTGTGCATTTACTTTCTTAATGTAAAATGATGAGATATGTTGATCCCACAAGGCATTCATTTCCCAAGGGTTTAACCATTGTAGACATTTCTTTGATGGAATGTTCATGTTTTGATAATGTCAAAGAAGAATTCTATTTCTTCAGTCAATGAGAAGAGAGGTCGCTTCCTTGCATTGAAATGATAGGAGTTCCACCTTTGCAGCAGCTTTAAGGAGGAAATGCAGCTAGAATGGAGAGCCCTTTGTTTGAGGAGCTAGCTAGCATTTAAAAATGCTTATTTACAATCTCAACACTAAGCTTGCACAGAATATGTTACAAGTATTATACTAATAGCAAGTTGCAATAAAAAAATAACATTGTTGAGAGCTTAATTGTTACACAAACTCTGAAATTGGGAAATCAGCCAATTCATTATTCAGTGCTTGGAATGTAAATCCCATCTGCATAAAATGCCAATCCACCACAAAGATAGTTGAATCTCCTCATGCAGGTCTGTTGAAATTCAACATTAGACATATCTAACTTCTCTTACATGCTACAGACTGGTATCCCTTCTTCTACTTAACTATTCCTACAAGCTATGGCTTGGGAGGATGTACCAATCCTTAACTAGCTACGGGATATGAGGCATTTGCCAATTTGATAGTACACCTAACCCGGTAATAACTGTACAGAGCACATTATTATCTTGCCTAGTATGAATTTTACTAGATGTAACTATAGATTAACACTGTGATGTAGAATCCCAGGGAGTTGATTATAGGATAATCTCTCTCATATGTTGCAAAACATATGCAATAAGAATCTGTTCAGGATTGTTAGTCATGATTGTCATTGCATTTTGTATGATTTTTTCAAGCAGAAGAGGATGAATTGTCGTAATCTCTGTACAATTTCGTTGGATCTTAATTGATTCTGCAGCTTCTGTTTTATATTAAGCCAAACAAAATCGCATTATTATGTTTTGCAGAAGACATTTGTTGCAGTTTGCTGAAGGAATACTTGAGAGACATTATGAGAAACTTTTACAATGTGATCATCGGTTACACTTGCTAAGTAAGGAAGGCATCATGCATGGGGATTCCCCATATTTTGATTCTAGTGGTGCAGTATTTCAAGATCAGAATGAACAGAGTTGTAACACTGCAGCATGTGAGCATAAATCTCATTTCTTTCGACAGTTTGATTATTCGAAAAGTAGCTATCTGCCACCTTTCTCGAGTCTTCCAGGTACAGGATTTCCTAGGGTTTCACCACCTTTCTCGAGTCTTCCAGGTGCAGGAACTCCTAGGGTTTCACCACCTTTCTCGAGTCTTCCAGGTGCAGGAACTCCTAGGGTTTCACCACTGGTCACAAAACTTGAACCTCTTGAATTGGATGGCAGGGTTTTGGATGCTGCACCACAGGACACACCTTCACCCTGCTCAGGTACTAATGATTTTTTTTGTTTGTCTTTCTGTCATTCTTTAATGGGCTTGTTATGTCTGCTTTCAAACAGCAGCTCTAGTGTATTCAATTTTTTTTATAGAAGCTACGGATTTTTGAGAATACATATTCATTACATTATTGTATCTATAAGATGAACTTAAAAGTAGTGACATTTTGATCAATTCAGTAATGGACTCACGGGCTACTGAAGAAAGTGGAATCAGTGATGCTGATGACCTTCATGTGAATGTGACTGCTAAACGCAACCAAATGATATTTGCAGCACCCTATGGTGGTTTGGGAAATAAAGGCTCTGATTTGCTATCATTGAAATCCATGGATACTTTAGTAAACCGTACAGTTTCTCGCTTAGCAGAGAAGAAGTTCTCTCACAATTTAGTTCCAACTGGTGAAGAGACCTGGCAAGAAAATAAAAAGATATTTGATGATATTGCACACTCACAGGCCACTGAAGAAAGTGGAATCAGTGATGCTGATGGCCTTAATGTGAATGTGACCGCTAATCACAACCAAATGATATTTGCAGCACCCTATGGGAGTTTGGGAAATCGAGACTCTGATTTGCTTTCACTGAAATCCATGGATACTTTAGTAAACCATACAGTTTCTCGCTTATCAGAGAAGAAGTTCTCTCACAATTCAGTTCCAACTGGTGAAGAGACCTGGCAAGCAAATAAAAAGATATTTGATGATATTGCACATTCACGGGCTACTGAAGAGAGTGGAATCAGTGATGCTGATGGCCTTCATGTGAATGTGAATGCTAAGCACGACCAAATGATATTTGCAGCACCCTATGGTGGTTTGGGAAATCAAGGCTCTGATTTGAAATCACTGAAATCCATGGATACTTTAGTAAACCATACAGTTTCTCGCTTATCAGAGAAGTTCTCTCACAATTCAGTTCCAACTGGTGAAGAGACCTGGCAAGCAAATAAAAACATATTTGATGAAATTGCACAACATTTGCTAAGTGATTCGTTCTCATCAGTTGCATGTGATGAGCAACAGGTTATGGCACGTGTCAATTCAATGTATTCTCTTATAGAGAAAGATGTTTCTGCAGCACATGCATCCAATGGGAATACTAAAAGTCTAGAAAATTCAGGGGCAGGTTATGGTCTAGGGAGGCTAGCGAAAGGAGAAGATGATGGACAAGTTTGTAAGAGAAATGATGATATGACAGAAGAAGTTTTGAGTAGGGATGACATAATTGACTCTCAAGTGAATGTAATGGAAGATGGTTACATGCATTGTAAACGATCTACAGGGATTCCCAGGCAAGATTCATTAGGAGATTTGCTAGTGGATATTCCTGGAATTGCATCTTTTCCTCGGCCTTTTGTTGATTCTTCTGGTGAATTCATCACAAGTGCTGAGCAACCCGAAACAGCTGGATGGAACCCTTTTCAATGAAATGTGATTGCTCATGGTGACAAAGCTAGATATCAATTGCTGGGATCTTGTATTTGTACTTCTTATAGGCTGTAATTGAAACATTGGTTCAGAGAACTGCAGGGTCCTGAATCTTTTTGGGTTGAGTAACATCAGCATTATGTTGATAAATTTCTCTTGGAAGCATGGTCTATTATTTGGGAACACAGTATTTGGATTTCAGACTACATGAAAGTAAGGAAATGGTGTCATAAATTCTGATTTGATGTAAATGTACATCTCAATCTATGAGTACTTGAATCAATAAAATTCTAGTCCTTGCAATTCCAAGGGATGGAAAACTATTCAAACTGTTGGATTTTTCAGGGAGTCTTGTTTTGCTTGTCTATGACTCAGGTTAGCTGTTATGAACTTTGCAATGAATTATGCAAAGGTGAGTGCATGGTTTAAGATTTGATTTTTTTTCTCCCTTGAGGTATTGACATGGGTTCAGCTTTTGTTTTTGATTCATAAATATATGGGAGGTAACCCAAATCAAATTTAAATATATTTGATTTGATATTGAACTGCTGGAGATTGTAGAGAACTTCATAAGCAGCGGGTGTCTTTTTGGCATTTTCTATGATTACTCTGATTTTGTGATCTAATTTGTAATTATCTTGAGAGGCAATGATATAATTATCTTAAGAAGCAATCCAAGCAATGCTAACCAGTTAATTTAATTCCTTTATAATCTGTAGAGACATGCATAACTATTAAGTTTATCCAGTCATAGGACACAGGTTGCAGTGCTGGTCATATTTTGTATGTTATTTTGTTTTGCTTGTTAGGATTTATTTAGCTAAATTCCATGTAGTATGTACACTTTGAATAGTGTCTGTCCCATTATGAGAGGGATGAGAGAGTGCACTTGTTAAGATCCTTCTGATTAACATGGCAATGTCCTCCCATAAAAGGGTTGTGTTATGAAGGTTGGACCACTTATCAATGTCTTGTTGATGTTGGTGTCAACTTGTGTGATCTATTTATCCTGTACATGTTATTTGTTAGGATGTGTAGTATTGTCCTGATTTTAGTGAGCTTACTTCTTTGAATGCTTGTCATGATAATTGACATTGCAATGTTGTAGTTAACTTGCTTCTTCTTCGAATGCTTATCATTGTAACTAGCATTGTGATGTTGGTCACACTGATCACCAAAGAGTTGGTGTGCTGTTTGAGCTTGGGCAATTTCTTAATTAGAAACACTGTCACAACGCAACTGCTATGAACGGCAATTGACTATACAAAAGCAATAATTCAACATTGAAGGTGTGGAAGTTATTTAAATAGCGAAGGTGCATAAATTATTTAAATAATATGTGAGTAAAATATGGGACAAAGACTAGTTTTATGTGTGCGCGGAAATATAGAGAACCAATGTATTTTCATAATACAATAAACAATGATAGGCATAATAATAATACACGACAACAAATTAGGAGTTTAAGTGTGGTATGGATAGATGTATAACTTATTTGTGTTGATTATAAAATGAATCATAAACCAAAGAGTGCAAACCAAAACATCAATCATGATACAAACGTAAATGTTATTCATGACAAATGAGCTGCAAAATTCGCAAGGATCAAAACATTGTGAGAAAGTCGTGACTGTAGTTGTGTGAAAGAACATTTGTGTATGCTCAACATTGCAAAGAGTACAATCTAAAAGAGAGAGAACTAAAAGAGAGAGAACTATCTGAATGCTATATGCATATATTGATGTGTAGGGACTATCTGAATGCTATGCTATCCCATAACTTGCTTGAATGAATTTGAATTTGAATTTATGATTGTCAATGTACATATTTATACAAGATGAAGAGAGATATCGTGATTGAGAGAGGCAGTGCCTAGGGTTGCTCTTGTGCATATTGATAATCATCTTGGGTCATTGAAATTAGGTTGGTCACGCTGCATCTGACCTTGATCAAACTTGATCACCCATTCGGGTAGGCATGTTGACCCTTTGAGCTATGACATGTCACTGCCATTAATATATAAGTTGTTGCTAAGGTGGCACACTAAATCATGTTTGAACTCTACTAATTTAACACCATGTGGATCAAATGGAAAAGTTAAGATCACAAACACACTAAAGATTAACTTGTGTCTACAATTGCGAGTTCAAGCATGCTGAGGGATAGGCGCTGGTTGTATTCCAAACTAGCACAATGAGTCTTAGAGAAAGTCTTGTGCACTGTTGTGTTGGCATGCTAAAGGATAAAAGAGGATTTTCTTGGACCAAAAGCACATTGATGCATAAATCAATGCTCTACCATGAGTAGCATTGGTTCCCACTGCATTAAGATAGAAGGGGAAATTCTTATCACATACTAATCCTCCATTGAATAAGAAATCTAACAATAGATGAGAAAATTCTATTGCACTTGTTCAAGTGTGCAAAACTTGATCAATGCAAGGGATTGACCTTCATTGAAAAGTTTTGTGATCTTGTAGTGAATATGTTGATCAATAAGTGTCATTGCACTATACTCGACTAAAGACTCATGCATTATGGTTGTTTACTAAAGAACTTGTAGATTAGAAGGTTGTGGTTGAACTCAAATATCATCCAACATGACTATTATGCATGCCTAATAATATTGCAATCTTTTACAAAAGTTGCATTGGTGATCTTTGGAGGAACTTCTAGAGTTTTATAACACCAAACCCTAGTGATTAAGAGCACCTTTTGTCCTTGCACTTGATAGACACCATGTGATTCTTGTTACCCCCTCACATCTAGGGGTAACTAGAGGAGTTTTTTTCTCCTATGATCCACATTACAAACAATAGTTCCATAGATGACATCCACGTTTCTCCACAGAGAGATCGCTGATGATGCTTCCCCATGTTGCTCATCTCACTCTCGCTTGATGACTATGATTCTTGACATATATGAGATAAATTGTTTCAATGCTTCATATTAAGTGTTAATGCCTTATGTACTTGTTATGACAATAGTGATCAAGTGGTTCATTGAGATAATGGATCATGATGCTCTAAATTTGTGCCTTTTCCCTTGTTTCGCCTTGGTGGTCAACATCCCCTCCTCAATAATTGCTATCACTCTTGGGTAGAGTTGTACTACTGGGGAGATTTGATAGTGGCCATATCTTGATCCATGCATAACATTCTCTTTCTTAATCTTCGTTGTCCCCGCTTTTGAGTTGGTGGACATATGTCACACATATAGGTTCATGCTTCATAATCGCATGAATACTTGGGGTTGATGTAACTATATATATATATGGAAAATAGCAAAGTGCTAAAATCAAAATGCAAATAAAATGGAAAGAAAAGAAATGGCTGAGAAAAAACCAAAGAAAAACAAATCATGAGCAATGCCCCCTCGCTATGAGGCCATCACTCCAAGTCCTATGCAATGAATATCTAAAAAAGGACTACATGAAATTCAAAAGCCAAAAAAGGTTAAATGAATAAAGAAAAAGGTGAATAGGGATTTGGAAAGACACAATGCCGAGGAAAGGGCAACTCATTGCACAAACACTCCCTCATATGAAGGCACTCACGTGGATGAATATCTTACACAACCTCACATGACTATTCATGCCACTCATGAAGTTAAGCCCCACTCTATACCATCTATCATAACACATACTCCTTGATGGATTTCTTTGGAAATACTTCTCCTCTTGGGTATTGACACATGTAATAGGGGCTAACCATAACCCTCCCATACCTAAACTTGACAAATGGTGTGAATTCTATGAGTTATTGTGAAGTTTGAAGATGAGCTTAATGAGATCCACCTAATGGCATTTACATTTGACATGACTCACTTATGTTGTATTGGACTTGTGTACATGCCTTCGGGTTGATACATTTGTTCACATGACCCCCCTCCTTGGACAATGTATTTTGCATGGCTATTGACTTGGATTGAGTTGTGTTCCTTTGGAGGATGTTGAGGGGCTACTTGCACATTTTATGGAGGACATCCCACCTACTTTTGAGAGGTCAATCCACTTCTTTGGAGGACGTTGGACCTTTGGAGGACATTGCACCCTTGTTGAGATGTCCTAGCACCTTGTTGGAGATGACATGGCACCTTTTGATGAGACATTGCACCTTTTGAGATGATAAGTCAATTGACGATGAAATGTTGCATCTCTTGGAGGGAAAATTTCACTTTTTGAGCCACTACACACCACTTTGGAGTGAGTCGTCCATGCTTGGAGATCATTCATGCTACATGTGTGGCCTTTATCATAACTTTATAAGGGACAATTTTTCATTAGAGCACTTTTACTTCACTTTGGGAGCATCGTTGGGGGTCTTGTCGACCTATCCACTCTTGTATCATTTTCTTTTTTTTATGTATTGTGGCCTTATCTTTAGGGTTTGTAAAGAGATAAAGGAAATTTTATATTTTCTTAGGGATTTGCTAGGAAACTATTGTTATTGTAATGAGAAGGGTGCTAGATATCTCATATAAATAAGAGATTCACTTCTCATGATCATTGCTACTAGTGGAGAACTACTACTAATTGTCTACTATTTATCTTCTCTAAAATCAATATGGATGGATAGTTAAAGACTTCTTGTGGAGATTGTCTTGTGGATTGCTTTACAACTTTATGGATGCTCATGGCCAGGGTTTTGAAAATTGAAAGGTTTCTTGAGTAAGTGGTCTCACTTTATCTTGTGGATTTTATTTATGAATGATTATAAGTGTAATTGTGCTTTTCTAGTGGTGGTTGTGCATTCTTTTCATATTTTTCTTGAAAAAATCCCTCTTTTCAGAGCTCTTTGAAGATTACTAGTGGAGTGTCTTCCCTTGAATCATCTTTATGTTTTGTAAGGAACTAGGAGGACTTCTAGGGTTTGTAGTGGACAATTCTAGATATCACCCAAGATCTACTTACATCTCCTCAACATAGTCCTTAATTAACCCCATATGCCCCCCAAAATATAGTAGGCACTAGTATTCTCCCTTTTAGTCAATCTAAAATTCTAAAACTCAATTTTTATCTTTGTTTTAGGGTAAATGTAGGGTTTGTTTAACATACATTTAATTTTCAGCCATAAAAAACCATAGACATGTAGGGTTTTCTTGCATAATTTAGACCTAAAATTTTAGGGTTTTCTTGCATGTTTTTGACCTAAAATCATCTCTCTTGAAAAATCATCATAGCTAGTTTGTATTACAACAATTTTAGGGCTAGACATCTTGATTTTATTGGCTTTTATATGCTCTTAAAAATTCATAATTAATAAGTTACTTAAACCCTAATTTTATCCATTATTTGAGCCCTAATTTTACTTGCTTATTACAAGTTTTAAAATTTGTTGTTGTTATAACTTGTCTTATGCTACGATTTTTCCATCTTTTACACAATTGTAACAACCATTGGTATTTTCTTTATTTGTAGTGTTTGAGGTCTATTTTACATTGAATAGTAACCTATAAGCCCCTTATCTCATCCTTAAAGCATATCAAATCCAAATCTGGAATTTACCTTGAATAACCACATAATCCGTAATTTGTATAACATACCTAGTTGGTGGTAAAATTGGGTTTCTAAATATGAGGGATTAGACTTGATTGTGTCTTGCCTTACGATTGAACCTTGAAACTACTAGGAAGGCCTCCCTTGCGTTGGATTTATCTTTCACTAAAATGAGGGAGGTTGTTGCCTAGGTGACAATGGTAACACTTCCTGTTCCATTCATTTTGTACTTTGTGGGTGCTTTGCACTTGGGTGAAAGATTGTGTAATAAAAACTCCCATGGGAATAATTAATCTAGTACTTTCATATCCATAAGACAATTCTAAATAACTTTCAATCCTTAACAAGAAAACACATACTATGCTCCCATCAACACAACCCCATGTAACTATCTCATTCTTCATGAGACTTATTTCACAAAGTTTCTAATTCTAGCATTACTATAACTCTTTATAAGAAATCCTTATTCATTCAAGGACGCAATTCTAAGTACAATAACAAATATAACAAGATGTCAAACACTTACCTGTATAGGTTGCAAGTATATAAATTCATAGAAGAATGCTTCTTATGAATGATATTAATATGTAAATAAGGAAACTCTACAACTATAGTTTGACTTGACAAAACATACTTATAACTTGTCATGAAATTGAACATTCTCTTCCCAAGCTCTAACAAATAATACTGATTCTGCTTCCCCATCTCAACTCTAATTATAAAAACAAAATACACTGTCAAACTTACTTTCGGGAATCCAACAAGATCTCAATAACCATACATTGATTAACCCAAATAATGATCAATGTTTCATATTTATTCTAACCTTTGTTTCTTATCTGTATACCATGGCTATATTCACTAGATACACTATCAATGTTGTTAATGCTTCCTAGTTACTTAGAAAAGTAATCATTCTTAAGCTAGAATAGTTTATCAAGTAAATTCTTCATTACTTATCAAGTAATTTGGTTCATAAATTATGACAAACACATGGAATCACTACTATAATACACTACTCTGACGTCATCTCTAGCACATTGTGTAATGTGTTTTTTTCTAAAAAAATTCAAGTTTTCATGATGCTTTTGGGGGTGTTCGACTTTGCATCATGTTTGTGTCACAAAATTCATGATTAACATAATTTATTTCAATGTGTTCCCTTGTGAACATAATTGTTGCATAGGTATTTATGTCACTACAATGCAATCAATGTCATCTTTGCATCATATATGATGTCAAAAACCTTGGTTAGTGTTGACTTAGCATCATTATGCATTGAAGGCATGTTGTTTTCATCATTGCAATGTCATGGTGGGGATATGTGTGTTCAATTGGTGTTGACCCCACATTTCCATTGTTTGCAAGGGTGTCGATATTTTTTCATATTTTATGTCTAGATGACATCAATGTTGGGTGTCATATTAGCATCCTAGTTGCATCTTTTGTCATCAACATTGCATCATAGTGGTGTCAAGTTGTGTTGGTCTAGATTAACGTTGTGTTGGTTGGAATTGTTACCACACAAACTCACACTTTAGGAGATAAAGTCCAAAAATATCAAGTGATTTGAGTGAAACTAAGAGGGGGGCACTATCACCTCATCAACCCTCTTTTACACTTCAGGTCGACTCTCCTTCAACTCAAGGGGAGTATCCTTAGGTTAAGATTGCTAGGATTTAGGGAAATGCAACTCAAGGTGATGTGAAGAATAAATCTAGGAAAAATGGTTTTGGTAAATTTTAGGGCATGAAAGATGATGGGAGGACCAAAGAATAATGTATTTTCACTGGGCATATGGTGTCGAATGGGTCTCCTTTGAGAAGGTAAAAAAATGGATATCGACTGATGACTAAGGTTGTCCACTACTAACCTAAGAAAATCCTCCTATAGGGTGATGACTAGGGTTGTCCACTACTAACCCTAGAATATCCTCCTATTTCCTTTAACAAGATTTTAAGACAATATCAAGGGAATATTCCCCACTAGAAACCTTTTGAGGATTTACAAGATAGGATTTATTCAAGAAAAAAAGAAGGAAAATGTACCTTCACCACTTGATAAACACATTTGCACTTAACACATCCAATAAATAAATCCACAAGGAATTAAAAAGAACACTTACTATGTAAATCAGTGATCATCCATAAACCCTAGTCACAAATCATCCATAAAACTTGAGAAATCATCCACAATTAGTCTCCTCAATAAAAGCACCCCAGTCTTCCATCCATAGCAAAAATCCAAGACAAAAGTACTTCAACAAATTTCAGAAATTTCAGATTTTCTAAGGGATTTCTCCCCCAATCCAACCATGAGAAAACGATGAAGAAGTGAATTCTATTTATAGGGAGATTCTCAATTTCCTTTACAATAAAATAATAATATTTCAAGTGAAACCCCCCCTAATTTAGCATATGGAGGGGTAAAATCCCTCTTCTCTAATTAATTATTCCAATATATACAAAAAATTGGCTTTCCATGCCACATGTGCAATGAAATCCACCCAAAAGGTGGGTGATCCGAACTATTTTGAGAACAAAATGAAGGTGGAGATATAATAAGGAAATACCTAGATATATTTCAAGAAACACAAAGATACAATAATACACAATTTCTATTAATGAAAGAAATGTACAAAAACTATAAAAATAGAGAGTGAATGAACTCGCTAGAATGGTTGCAGCTTATCTCTGAGAAGATATGTGATGGCTATGCTCATTCACAAGAAGATGATGTTTAAAATGAGGCTCCAAAGGCCTTTTTAACATAAAGCATAAATGAGAAATGAAGTGCCAAAAGGTTTGTGGGCCCTGATGGGGGTAGTTGATACATCAACTTCCTGAGGGTGTAACTGTTGCATACAATCTCTGTTTGGGGTGCACGATATCTCGTTGGAGAGGTCTAGTCGAGAAGAACACATTCCAACTAGGCTCAACATTCTCTCTAGGGCCTCAGAATGTCAAAAAAATATCGTTTAGGGCCTCAAAACGACCCTAGAAGTTTGGGACTCGAAAAATCGTAGAAAACTGCCAAGGTGGAGAACTTTATTTCAAGCTAGTGTAATAGGTGGGTGGCCACGATATCCATCTGGATCATTCCTCCCCCCTTAGGAAGAAATGGTCTCCATTGCATCAAGTTCCTAAGGAATCTTTTGCTGAATCTGAATCTTGGTGAGTTGTTTGCCTTGATGAAGAAGTTGTCCTGCTTAGCTTGTTGAAGGCTATCATGAACCTGTTTCTAGATAGGTTAGGTCCGTTCAACTAATCTAGCTGCATGATCTACTTGAGTGTAGGAGGAATATGTCGGTGAAGATTCATTATGAAGAGCTATATCCATGGGGGCTAATGGTTGGAACCCCAAGCACACATGAAAAGGGCTATGGCCAGTAGCACCATGAATGGATCTTTTATAACTTGGCTTGATTGAGAAATGCAGAGGCACCCTTGTAGGTGAAGAAATAATATCTTTTTTCTCTTCTATAGTCTTTTTGATATGATTCTACTGGATAGAGATGTCTTGGGAAGAGGATGTTTTGGTTGTAGTGTCCTTCTATTCACCTTTTGACAAGATTGTGAAGAGGCTAAACTTTGTGGTATGAGAGATTATTTTGTGGCACTGGTTTTCCAGGACAATAGTCAGAAATGCCTCTAGTATCCTGTAGACCTGATCCTCAAGAGTAACAATGAAACTACGAGATCAAGGCTCATAAAAAACATGATGCTTCCACATATATAGTTGGCTTAATAGAACATCACAAAATTCCAATGGGGAAACATCACACAATACCTCATCTTTGAAGGGCTTGATGCCATATGATAGGTGACATGGTTGGTTGACGCAGATATATCATCCCTGGAAAATCCACCTGATGTTGTATGGCTACGGGTGTGGTGTTGTTGGAAATCCCAATTTCTCGATGACCTTTGCAAAGATGAGGTTCTTCTGGCTTCCACTATCAACAATGAAATGCAGTGGGGTCCCCTTTACCCACATCTGTGAATGGAAGATGCACTCTCCCTCCTCATGATCCTCTAGTTCTTCTAGTTTGATTGTTGTGGTCATGATGGTATCAGTGTGATCTACATGGATGTTGGTGGCCTCCCACCTATTCCAACTGGCTCATTTTGGTAGTTTTCCAGTTTGACAGTTTTTTCCTAGTTTCAGGTCCTTGACTTCTGGGGCCGTTTTGAGGCCCTAAACAACGTTTTTAGGACTCACCACATTTTTTCAATAGACAGAGTCCAAGTCTAATGACAACATGTGTAGTCCTCGGATAGACCTTTCCAATGGGCTATCGTGCATATAAAACAAAGATTGTATGCAAAAGTTACGACCCCATGAAGTTGATATACTAACTTACCCCAACAGGGCCCACATGAATTTTGGCGCTTCAACTCCTAGGGTTAGGTTTTTGGATGTTTAGAGTTTTGTCATTCCTGTTTATTGTAAGAAGGCTTGGAGAGCCTCATTGTAACAATCTTCTTGCGAATGAGCACAACCATCACATCTCTTCTCAGAGATAAGCCGACACCATTCTAGCAAGCTTGTTTTCCGCTGCATTTTACAGTTTTAACACATTTTCTTATTGAACAGAAACCGATTTTACTGTATCTCTATTATCCTTATGTTTTCGTGTTAAGAATAATAATAATCTGTATTCATTTCATTCTGCTCATAAAATCTGGATCAGTGGTATCAAAGCTTTCTGCTCCTTATTGTTCTTAATGCATGTCCCCGACGAGGTCAGGGTACAAAGAATTAGGTCTTGAGTGTGTTTCTCTTGAGGAAAAAATCTCTTGCATGCCCAAGCGACCTCTCATGGAGGGAGAAAGTAAATACGACGGGACAAGAGATCCTTTCAAAAATTTTCTCAAGGAAGCCCTCACGCAACAGAGGAATGAAATGATGGATATCTTTGCGCAAATCCTTCGGCGGATACCAACATGCAATGCATATTCCTTGAACAAAGGAGCTGTCCCATTCAAGGTAAAAATCAACTTTGATATTCCCATATTTGAAGGTCAGATAGATGGAGATGTTGTAGACAAATGGTTGAATTTGCTAGAAGGGTATTTTCTATCCATAACTTTTCGAACAAAGAAACGATTACATTTGCGCTCCTCAAATCCATTCCCCTTGTAAAATATTGGTGGGAGACTTTCTGTGAGAAAAAGGAAATGGAGGAACCCTCATTATTTACAGTCGCATTCACCTGGGAGTCCTTCAGGGATGCTATCAAAGAACAATACTACCTTGTCGAAAGTTGTGACGACCTGCATACAAAATGGACCACACCGTGGCATGAAAGAGACCAAGCAATGCCAGAGTTCACAAATATCTTCCATACCTTGCACACCAAGCTGGGTATCAAATATTTTGAGCAACATCTAGTGATCAAGTATCACGGTGGTCTCCATAGATACATTCGGGCCAAAATGGAGTTTTTGGACATCTCATCCTTGGGCGCGGCCTATCGATATACTGTCAAAATCGAGCAAAAGCTTAGACAAAAGATGTGACAATTTGGGCCTGGGAACCCCTCACATCAGAAGCAAGTAAAGGGAATCCTGAACCCGAAGAACAAAGGATAGAGAAAATACGGACAACCTCAGGACAACCAGTCTAGGCCACAAGCAAAGAAGGACACCGAAAAGACAAAGAAAGATATCGGGAAGTGGTGTGACTTCCATAAGAGCCCCTGGCATAACACTGTTGATTGCCGCTCCAAGCAATCGTTGGTGGATGAGGTGAAAGCCTCTGAATCATATGTAGGTTCCGAATTTGAGTCAGAACTAGAAAGGGGGATATGGATTATTGACACGGAACCCAGTGCTACGATTGCTACCACCAAGGTCTAGCCCGGTGAACTAGATGAGCCAGAAGAAGGCAAGCGCCTCATTCATTCACAAATGTGGGTAAAAGGAACCCCACTACACTTTATCATTGATAGCGGTAGCCAGAAGAAACCCATCTCAGAATAGGTCATCAAGCGGATAGCCCTGCCGACAACGCCACACCCGCAACCCTACACCATTGGATGGCTTCGCCAAGGGAGCGATCTCCATGTCAACCAACAATGTCGCCTGTTTTACGACATCAAACCCTTCAAAGATGAGGTATTTTGTGATGTTTCTCCTCTCGAAGTTTGTAATTTTATTTTGGGCCAACCTTATTTATGGAAACTTCATGCAGTATATGAGTCTAGGCCTAGCAATGTTATTATTACTTTGAACAAGAAATTATACAGGATACCTGAGGCAATCCCACCTAGTGCTATTTCCTTGATCTCTGCCAAGCAATGCAGGAAGGACATCTCTCAGACCGAGAATTTTGTCTTCTTCATGATTCTCTCGTAGAGCGAGTGAAATATTGCAGCCATATCTAGGGCCTCCGTGAACGACCTCTCCACAAAATAGAAGAAAGTGGACAAGCTTGTGGTAGAATACAAATATATCTTCTCCTCACATAATAGGGTACCTTTGCACTATTAGGTCAAGCATCCCATCGATATGAATCCCGACACACCCCTTCCCAATGGGCCAGTCTACCGTCACTTTCTATTAGAGAATAAGGAGATCAAGCGACAGATCCAAGAAATGGTCCACAATGGGAACATCCGTCCCAAATCACCGCCTTATGGGAGCCCAATCGTGCTGGTGCAGAAGAAAGACGAGACCTGGAGACTCTACATTGATTATCGAGCCCTAAATAAAATCACAGTCAGGAACCGGTACCTGATTCTCAGAATCATCGATCTCCTTGATCAGCTCAAGGGGGCCAAATACTTCAGTAAGATTGATCTAAAGTCTGGCTACGACTAGGTCCCCATAGAACAAACATATGTATGGAAGGCCGCCTTCAAGTAAAAATAAGGTCTTTTTGAATGGATGGTCATACCCTTTGTTTTGAAAAATGCTCCAATCACTTTCATGAGGATGATGGATGATATCTTGCGACCTTTCACCAATACTTTTGTAGTGGTGTATCTGGATGACATCCTCATCTACAACAAGACTTGGGAGGAACACTTGCAACATATTAAATATGTTCTGCACACCCTGCGACAACACAAGCTATATTCCAACTTGAAAAAATGCTGCTTCAGCATGGACAAGGTCCAGTACCTAGGCTACATCGTAGACCAAAATGGTGTGCATGTGGATCCAGCCAAGATCCAGGTCATCCGTGACTGGCCAGCCCCAACCACACTCACTGAGCTTCAAATCTTCTTAAGCCTTGCCAATTTCTATCGCAGGTTCATGTTGGGATTCTCCCATATTGCATGGATCCTCAGCCAAGTAACCAGGGGTGGTGGTAAGGAAAAAATTGTGCGGGGCATGTACCGACAAAAAGCATTCGATGATTTAAAGTAACACTTGCTCTCAACCCCAGTACTTTCATTACCAGACCTGCAACAACCCTTTGATATTGAGACAAATGCTTCAGACTATGTTGTGGGCACAATTTTCACTCAGCAAAGCCACCCCGTGGCCTATCATAGTGAGACACTATCATATGTTGTCCGTAAGTACCCTACTTATGACAAAGAAATGTACTCCATTGTGTAAGCCTTTCACCATTGGAGACATTACATTATCGGGAAGGAGACAATCATCCACATAAATCATAATCCATTGCATTTCATGCAGACACAGGACAAATTGCAAAATGACTACCATTAGAAGTGGTCCACATACTTTCAGTAGTTCCAACTCAACATCAAGTATAAAACATGCAGTACCAACCAAGTCATTTATTGCCTCAACTGACCTCCAGTCGTGGCACTCATCGCGATGCTAGACTCTTGCGACCATGAGACCTTTGGATGGCCCAACCTCTATGAGATAGACCTTGACTTCACCACTACATACCAAATGTTGGGCGCAAACTCAATTGTCGCTAATTTTCATCTTCAGGACGAGATATTGTACCGATTGGGCCATCTCTGTGTTCCATCAAGCGAGCAAGAAAATTTGATTTGGGAAGCCCACTACAGTTGGGTGGCAGGACACTTCGGCGTTGAAAAGACAATAGCAGTGCTGTAGAAACATTTCTACTAGCCGAAACTTCGATAGGATGTTAGCAAGTATATCAAGGCCTACACTGCCAACACTATTTCCAAACCGACCACTAAGAAACAGGGCTTGTACACCCCCCTTCCTACTCCTGAAAGGCCATGGGAATCCATCTCAATGGACTACATGTCAGGCCTTTCTCCCACCAAGAGGGGAAATGATTGTGTCTTTTTGGTTTTTGATCGATTTTCCAAGATGGCGATCTTGGCCGCTTGCAAGAAGAGCATCACAATAGAGGCCACTGCCAAGCTCTTCTTTGACCGATTCTGGGTACATTTTAGAATCCCACAAACCATTGTCTCAGATCGAGACAGTGGGTTCCTCAACACATTCTGGTGAAGCCTCTGGTCACTGCTGGACACCAAGCTCACTAAATCCACTGCCTTCCACCCCCAGAAAGATGGCCAAACTGAGGTTGTTAATCCGATGATCCTGCATATCCTACGCATGTATAATTCCAAACACCCCTGTACATGGGATGAGAGTCTTCCATATGTTCACCATAGCTACAACATAGCCCTACACAGATCAATCAGAAACAACCCATTTCAGGTCGGGTTGGGATTCCAACCATGGGGTCCCATGGATGTTGCACTACCTCTTGCGTCCACCCCAACTGATTCATCACCTGCTCCAACTGAAACTGAAAAATCCTCCCGGTTCATTGAGTGGATCTAGCACATCTGCCAACAGGTTCAGGATATTTTACAGAGGTCCAATGCCAAGTACAAGTAGTGCCATGATAAAGACTGGGTGCCAAATAAGTTTCAGGTGGGAGGAAAAGTGTGGTTACACTTATAGAAAGAACTCCTTACAGGGCCCCATCGAAAGCTTCGCCAACTTTGTTATGGACCTTACACCATCACCAAGGTTGTGGGTGACAATTCTTTTGAGCTCAACATTCCCCCTTTCCTTGGCCTGCACCCAATGTTCAACGTGGATGTCCTTCGACCATACTTCCCACCATTATTGGACTCCTCAGAGATAGAAGAAAAAGTGACACCAACAAAGATCGAACCTGACTACATGCAATAGGCATCCAATGATCATATTGTGGACACATAGGTCAAGGGCACTCGCTAGCAAAGGATCCAACTTTATCGAGTTGTCAAAGCAGGGTAGCTCCTGCACCAAGGCAAGTGGCTCACCAGGGGCCAAATTCAACATAAATTTCCTCATCTGATGGGGAAACTCAAATAAATGAATACTATTTCTTCCTAATGGGGGAGGATTGATCCAGATGGATGTCGTTGGCCTCCCACCTATTCCAACTGGATCATTTTGACATTTTTCCAGTTTGACAGTTTTTTCCTAGTTTTCGGGTACTTGACTTCCGGGGCCGTTTTGAGGCCCTAAACAATGTTTTTAGGACTTGCCGTAGTTAGACTATAGATGAAATTAGAGTCTAATGTCAACATGTGTATTTCTCAGATAGACCTTTCCAACGGGCTATCGTGTGCCTAAAACGAAGATTGTATGCAAAAGTTATGACCTCGGGAAGTTGATGTACTAACTTACCCCAACGAGTCCCACATCCTCGAATAGACATTTCCAATGGGATATCATGCGCCTAAAACAAAGATCGTATGCAAAATTTATAACCCCGGGAAGTTGATGTACTAACTTACCCCAACGAGGCCCACATGAATTTTGGCGCTTCATCTCCTAGGGTTAGGTTTTTGGCATTCCTGTTTATTGTAAAAAGTATTGGAGAGCCTCATTGTAACCATGTTCTTGTGAATGAGCACAATTCTCACATCTCTTCTCAGAGATAAGCCACCACCATTCTAGGAAGTTTGTTTCCCACTGCATTTTTCAGTTTCAACACATTTTATTATTGAATAGAAACCAATTTTACTATATCTCTATTATCCTTGTGTTTCTGTGTTAAGAATAATAATATTCTGTATTCATTTCGTTCTGCTCATAAATCTAGATCACAGTGCATTCTGCATCAATGATCAGTTTCCTTTTACTATTTTCTGAATTAGAGTTCGAGTCAGGGTTCGACTCTCTTTCTTTGAGCTCGAACACCAATGACTATTTTGAGCGACAATCATCGATGTTGTGCCAAGGGATTTTGTGGAAGTTGCACCAGTTCCCAATGTCCTTCTTCATCTTCCCATTACCCTTCTTTCCCTACAGCTTGGACTAGTTGTTTTGAGGTTGGATGTTCCATGAGTTAGGGCCGCCTTTACCATACTTTGGTTGTTGCAGATTTGCAGACCCAAAATCCCACTTATTCCGCTACTTAAATTTCTACTCGATTTTGACAGCATATCAATAAGTGGCTCCCAATGATGAGATGTCCAAAAATTCTATTTCTATTTGGATGTACTTATGTAGACACCCACAATATTTTAGAACCAAATGTCGCTCATAGTGTTTGATTCCTAGCTTGGTGTGCAAGGCATGGAATGTATTTGTGAACTCTGACATTGTTTGTTTCCTTTCCTAATGTAGTGTGGTTCATCTCATGTACTCGTCATCATAGTTTACAACAGGGTAATATTGTTCTTTGATGACATCCATAAAATATTCCTAAGTGGGTTTGGCCTCAAACATTTCAAACTCCTCCGTGGAACTTCTCTCATAGTAAGTCTCCCACTAATTTTTGACATGGGAGAAACCTTAAGGAGCACGAAGGTTATGTTTTCCCTATCGGAAAAATTCTGGACAAAGAAATAACCTTCTAGAAGATTTAACCAATTTTCCAAAGAATCCACATCTATCTAACCTTCAAACACAATAATATCAAAATTAACTTGTACCTTGAAAGAGGTGTTGCCTCCAAAGTGGCTGCTTGGTGAAGACATGTCTGCTATTGTCGACAGTCATCGAAGGATTTGGGAAAAAAATTTCATCATTTTGTCCCTTTGTCACGTGAGGGATTCCTTAATAAGCATATTAATAGAATCTCCTTCTCCCTCGTCTCTCTTTTCTTCCGACATGGGAGGCCTCTTGGGCTAGTGAGAGTAGTTGTCCTCAAGAGAAACTAGCTTGAGACCCAACTCTCTATACACTGACCTCGTTGGGAACATGTACTAAGAAACGATAAGGAGTAGCCTGGTATGATACCACTGATCTGTATTATTTTGAGAACAAAATGAGGGAGTATATATAATGAGGAAATACCTAGATATATTGCAAGAAACACAAAGATACAATAATACACAATTTCTATTAATGAAAGAAATGTACAGAAGCTGTAAAAATATAGTGTGAATGAACTTGCTAGAATGGTGGCATCTTATCTCTGAGAAGATATGTGACAACTATGTTCATTCACAAGAAGATGATACTTACAATGAGTTTCCAAAGACATTTTAAAAATAAAGCATAAATGAGAAAACCCTAAACATAAAAAACCCTAACCCCATGATATGAAGCGCCAAAAGGTTTATGGGCCTCGATGGGGGTAGTTGATACGTCAACTTCCTGATGGCATAAATTTTGCATACAATATATGTTTGAGGCACACAATAGCTCATTGGAAATGTATAGTCGAGAAGAACACATTTAAACCAAACCGAGGTTCGATTCATGGGCCTCAAAATGTCAAAAAAATGTCGTTTAGGGCCTCAAGACAACCCTAGAAGTTTGGGACCTGAAAAACCGTAGAAAAAATGCCAAGGTGGAAAATTGTATTTCAAGCCAGTGGAATAGGTGGGTCAACACCGATATCCTCTTGTATTAGTTGGTATCTCCATAAATGATGGCAAGAAAAGACTTCAAGATGCAACATCTAGCCTCCAAATGCCCTTCAACAATGCACATTCTTCAAGTGATCCTTCCAAAGTATATAGGTTGACCCTCCAAGTCTTCTCAATTTTTAAAAGGGGCACCACTTGAATTCACATCAACATCAAGACCAAAAATAGGTCGATCCTAAGCCTTACACTTGTTAGCCCAAGAAATGTTTTAGTATGTCTGTACACACACATATATACAACAACCTATTTCCTTCAAATTAATTTCAGTTTGCTGGGCATCTCAGTTTTAGATATAAGTCACATTTTATCTGAGAATGTGTCATTCATTTGATGTATTAAAATAATTTCAAATCAATGCATCTTTTGTAATATTGGCAATGATGAAAACACCCTCTAAATACCTCTATCTACACTAGTTCTTAGGGAAAATGAGACCATCCAAGAAGCTAATCAAAGTGATCATCAATTCCTTTACTGTGAATGCATAAAAGGCTAGTGATGTATTCTTCAAGCAACTTAGTTGTATAAGAGTTCATTGTTTTGCTACAGGATGTGGGTGTATTGTGTTGGAAATATGTGGAGTGTATTTAGTCCAGATTCATCACCTTTGTTGGTTATGCATCCTCCAAAATGGTCTCCAAACACCCATCAAATACCTTGTGAATCTCATTCAGTCTTCGTTTAAAAATTTGAAATATTCACAAGTTCACATAAATGTAACCCTTCTAATAATGTGGAGGATTTCCACCTCGCTTTTGACCTTTTTTCATATCCATGTCAGTAAATTCATCTTCCTCAAACTTGAACACAAACTCAACTAATGCATGAAGTGTTAGATAGTCAACCTTAGGGATATGATGAGATTTTAGGGTCTTCAAAAGTTGGAAGGGTAAACATGATAGGAGTGCTTGAAGTGTTACATTAAGAAAACACATATTTCCCATATTAACCAAACCTCTTAGTTGCAATCCTTTTATGGTATTTTCTATCCCACTTGATGCATTGTTGGTCAAACTTGTCAATGAATTTCTACTTGCATCTCCATGATAATCCTTAGCCGTTGTTGATTTTTTTCCCAAACATTGACCATCTTTTATCGCCATAATGAGAATAGGAAACTTGACCATTTCCTTCCTTTGCTCCAAATCTTGTTGCCAATGACAAAGGAATGTATATAGGAAAATAAATAATATCCTCTACAACATCCTCAATAGTGTCATCGTTTGAATATTGAATTTATTGCATGGTGTTATTTCCCACCAACTTAGAGATAGAATCAAGTTCAAACTCTTGCACACATGCAACACTATCACTCATTTTGTTCACACCATTTTCCACTTGACTCCAAATTAGCAGAAGTTATGCCAACATCATTTACCATCGAAAATATATTGGAATTTGAAAAATGGAGTGGGTCATATTTCTCAATGACAATAAATTTCCTCTTTGTAGAAATTAGTGAACATGTTTCATGTCCAATACCAATAGAAACCTTGAATTCATTGGAAATTTCATCCATACTTCCCTCATGGGGAATGTGATATACTATAAGTATTAAATATGAGGCAACATGAATTCTTTTTCCATTTGATGCAGTCCTACTCAAGTGAAAAAAATGCTAGGATTCCCTTTCTCTTTTGGATGAATCCCTGATATCATCTTATTAGGGTTCAATAAATCTCTTTTCTACATGTCAAGACTACTTTAATACACTCATGCTTCACCAAGCTTGTGACAATGTCATAATCGATAAATTCTCCTCTAGACCATGATATTCGTTCTCTCTCTATATGACAGACATGCCCACAAACTCCGTGTTACATCTTCTATTTCATAGTAAAAAAGTCTTCCACTGCATCTTGGGAGTCCGTGGGGTGATCTAGTTCAATCGATGAACAACCACAACTATGAAATCACTAGTTTAAAGGCTTCATAACACTAGAAATGACTTGGTCCTCTTGACCTTGGGTCAACACAACATATTTATTATCATTGGGAGTTGGTTGGGGCTTGATAATTGCTCAAAAGTGCCATAACCATTGTTCAAAAGTCCCTTTAGGACCCCAGAGTCTCGAAAAAAATGGTGGGTAACATCTAGCTCCAACTCGGGGACATATTCTCCTTTTTGGAGTGCATGAGAACCTTTGAATATTACCAAGTGAAGTAGGTAAGACAATGCAACCAATTCATCATTTTATCTTTGCAATGCCCTTTTCCTCTCTTCTTAGTTATCTTATAAAACAAGGATAAATCAAGGTCCAAGTGTTTGTACTCTGGGATCACCAACATTGTTGGGATGAATGTGCATTCAAGTATCTCCACATGAAAAATATCACCCAATGGATGTTCGAGTATCACCCAATGGATGTTGTATGATCTATTCACCCAATTCTTAACATGACTATTGTATTCACCCCAAAATATTGGCTTCATTGCTAGGAAATCCATACTTCTGCTGCTACAAAGCTGTCTTGAAAGAAAAGTTATAAAATTGAAGGAGAAAAGGATTCCCATTGGATGTGTCACACTGGTTCCACCCATGGTATATTACGACCCCGTTATCATGAAATTTGTAGTTTTGGAAAATCCCAATACATGCCACAAATGAGAGACACAACTGGGAACACCTATCATTGTCACCTCAATAGATGTCCCCCTCATTTTAGTGAAGGAAAAGTCCAACACAAGGGAGGCTTCTCGTGTGACCCTAGGGGGATTGTGATGGGATAAGAAAGGAGCTTGAAGAGTGCCCCCTATAGGTCAAGATCAATAATGATAATGAGGCTTGAGGAAAAGTCTTTGGAGATGGTAAATGGTTTCCAATGTTGTGTACTCGTAAAATAGTGTTATACAAGCCAAAACAAGACAATATATGGTCATATAAGCCTCAAAACTAGTGGGGAACCAACAAGAAACCTTTATGTCAAAAAATTGCAGCAATATGGAAATATAATCAGCAATAAACAGACAATGAAAACTTCTAATTAAACCATCAAAATCAAAATCAACTTCTATTTAAGCTAGCAATTAATAGACAACCTTCCAATATTTAAACCAAGAATTTGACAGCAAGAGAGGGTTGTTAATAAGTGTTATCGAAATAGTCTTATAACAGTCTTGTGGCCGTAGAATTTTTCTACAACAACAATTTCTAGCCACTAAAATCAACAAGTAATCCACCCAAACAATAACTCTTAAACAATAGATCAATTATGACAGCTTGCAAGTGTAGAAAAGTTATAAAAGAGTAATAGAGAGTGAGTTTGTTGCAGACCTAATGGTTGTAGAGTAATGTTTGTTACAACATATTAATCACTTGGCAAATCAAGATGCCCTTAGGGCACAATATATCTTAAATCATGTAAAACTTAATTCCAAACTTGAACAATTCATTCTCTTTAAAATCATGTTTACCAATGCAACGATATTCAATCTCTAATGCAAATCTTAGTTTCTTTATCTATTGGATAATGGAGTCTCTTGTTATGAGATAAGATTTACCACTCTTCTAGGGGTGTAAGCCCTTTTACTCCCTATAGAATATAAAACTTAGCAAGGTCTTTCTACAAGGGTGTAATACCTTTTACCCCTTGTAGAAATCCTTTAAGCTCGTTCAATAAAAATAAAAGAGAAATTCTTTGATAGAGGGTGTATGACCTTATATTCCTCCAAGGGTTTGAAAAAATAACCTTGAAATCAAGAAGAAACACACAAAATTGCAGAAATTCCTTACCTCATCCAAGAGATAGCATGCAAAATCCTCACTTAGCAAAGATATTCCACCAAATTTCCAAGAACAAGCATCCAAGAGAAGTCATTATCCTTTTCTCCACCAATAGACAAGTAAAACATCCATTTTTCACAAGAGACAAGAAGCAACGAATTTCCCAAGTAGGGAAAATATTTTGGCCAAGAGTTATGTAATTCTCAAGTGAGTTATGTGAAAATGAAAATGATATGGCCTCTATTTATATGAGGCCATCTAAACCAACTTCTCGACATAAAAATGACAACAACAAATTAAAGAGGGTCGACCCCATTTATTTTCCTTTACAACTTACAAAAATAAAACTTACGTAAAGTAAAACCCTCAAAAGTGCAACATCATGCCCTAGAAGGGTGACATTGAGCCTCTAAGTGAGATGTTGAGCCTCAAGACGCAAGTCGTTGGGCCTCCAAAGGCCATGTGTCAAGCTATCATGTGCCAGAGTGTCATTCCATGCCTCTCCTTCCTTCAAACTACATCACATCAGATCCGATAACATAAATCCCACCAAAACCGTAGCCTCCACATGACATTAGGGCTTAGAAGGTGACATCCTAGGCCTTCAAGGGCCATCGTTCAAGTGTAAATGGATACAATGTCATCCTCTAGTGTTTTCAAGGTGCCTCCAAGGGAAACATTCATCACCTCATGTGCACAAGAGCTCTGGGGTCCTCTGCCCATCCTATGGGGTATGTCATCCATCCTTGGGGTCTTCAACCCCCCATGAAGGTCAAAATTGCACAATTCCTCCATGGAATGGATTTTCACTTGGAAAGGTCCTGCAAAGACAAACAAGTACTCCCTCCAAGGGTCCACAAGTAACATGTATCATACCAAGTAAGCCACATTTAATAAAATAACCACCCGAACATGTGCATTTTATCCCCTCTTTTCAAACTAAACAAGTGCTCAAAGACCTTATAAAATTTTCCAAATTTAAGTATGGGAGGGTTTTCATGGTGTCCTATTGGGTAGAACAATCCCCAAGTCAAGGAATGTTTCCCAAGAAGACCCTCTCTAAGTCATGTAATTAATATGAGGTGGATGGGGGTATGACTTTTGGGCATGGGGTTCTTGACATATCAAGGGATCTTACTGTCTCATTTATGGGTGCCTTTGTGGAGGGTGTGTCGCAGCCCTTGTTTGCAATGCAACCTTTTTCCAAGCCCTTTAATTTTGCATTAACTTATTACAGTCCAAAACATTGAGTGCTATGTGCAATGTAAAGTAAGGAGCACCACAATGCCACTTGAAGTTAGGAACACATTGAATGCCATGTGAAAGGAAATTAAAAGACACCACAAATGCATTCCCCCAACCAACGAGACATTTATTAATTACGAGTTTTCATTTTTTAAAGGTCCTTTATTTATTATGGAGAAGCGTTTCATTTCTCTCAGGACCTTAGGGCGATCATCTAAAGGGATAATTCATGGCTTTTAATTTTTTCTTGCCACAACACCTTTGGGCATTTAATCCCTTCTTCCCATGAAATGAGGTACAAGCCCTTCTTGGGGTCAATAAGCCTGAAATCCCAAAATATGAGGAAACGAAAGGGAGGAGGTGTGGAAAGTGGTAATAATCTGTGGGAATGGTATAATGACCCTTGAAGGAGACCCCCAAGTAGCAACCCTTTCCTTGAGGGTGACACACTTACTAGGAAACCATGTCAACCACTAAGGTGAAATGAGGAAAAAGGTATAATTTCCAAGAAAACATTTTCATAATCGAGAAAGGACTCTTTGCAACATGTTCAAATGCTTCAATTATTAAAATGACACTATGATACAAAACTTGTTGCCTCATGAAGAAAGACCTATTGTCCTTTCTGGGCCATGCTAGTGTGGTGGACGCTGTTGTTGTCAATGAATGGTGATGTGTGGTTAGAGGAGGGGATATGTATGCTCATACGGATTTTTACACTCCATGTATTCAACCTGCAGGCCTCGAGACATCATCTCCTTAGTTACCCCTATCCCTTGGGGGGTAACAAACCCAACATAGCCTGTCAATTATAATCCTAAGGTAAGCCTTAACCCATTGATCAACTCAACTTTCAAATTTTTTTAACATTTATTCTATGAGCTTGGGAGATGGCTCGATAGGATGATCTTCAATATTTTTATCTGTCATTATAGAGAAAGGCACATTAAAGAGACTTTGTTGGTAGTTTGGGTTCTTGCATGTAAGAAAATGTTCAATGCTCCTAGATATGTGATTATCCAATGTGATGAGAATAGTTTTGAAGAAATATAGAGTCCAATCATCCAATGCATTTATCATGAGCAACCAAATACTCCACATTTCTATAGAAATGGTTTCTGAGAAGCACGTCCTGCAAGATACAATCTCCCAAAACTCCTTGAGAACTTATTATCTAGTAGTTGTAAGCATCCCTTGCATGATGGGTAATAATATGGGCTTCACTGGAGGGAAAAGGTGAGGAAACCCACTGATAGAATCAAGTATCATGTTTATGGAATGCATGAATCCAAAAACAACCAATGCATCTGATTCATCCAGGTTTTCCTTAGCTTCAACTGATTGCATATACTTCTAAAATGAAGAAGCAGATTATTTTCCTCAATAAACAATCCATCCTTATCATCATGTGCCCCACCACTACCGTATTCTTCAAAATTATTTCTCTCGTCATCCAAGTGTTCTCCCACTGGGATAATAATGTTGTGTTCATGATGTGTATCGCTGAGAATGCAAAGGCCACCCCCTGAATTATATTCTTCAAAAATGTTGTTCTTAATGTGATCGTTTTCTAGAAAATATCTTTCTATCTGCATTTTGCAAGGTAAATCCACTAGAGAAACATGGATCCGTTCAAATTCATTAACTATATTGAAATTATGTAAACAATCTTTCTCATTTTCATAGCATGGGTCTTCATCAAAGGATAATATTCTAAACCCATCGAATCCTCCTTATTGTTTATGGTTGCTATGAAATATAATTTTTGTTCTTTTATCATACTTTTCTTCAGTTGTAATGATGAAATAAACCTTAATCAAACTCCTCTATTCATCTACATAACACATATTCTTCTACATAACACTTGTGCAAGACACCCTACACATCCCACTCTCTGCACTCACCATACCTTCTCACTTCTTCACTTCCACACACCTTTCCCTTTTGCACACCTTTATCTTCCTCACTTATGAATTTATGTACAACTAATGTTATAAGGATTGGTCTCTCTCTATCTATACTTAGTGAAATCTTCATAAATATTGTGTACCTTGAACATTCTTCAAGGGTCATTCATGGAACATCAATGAGTTTCTATTTGTGAGGTAAAGGATGGTGATCTAGGGATAATGTGAATTAATTACCCCACTTTCCCATGAGTCACTTTATTTTCAAAATCATTTCCATTTGTGGTTGTCTGTATTTTGAAAGTGACTTGTGCATATGGAAAGGATGTTTTAATAAATGTAATTCATGCACTTAGCCTTTAAATAGGCTTTGGATTTGTAATTCATAAGTGATCTTGTCACGTATATCAAAGCACATTGGAAGAATAAGGAATATGGAAACTAGAAGAAGGAAAGAGCCTTTTTGTGGAGATACTCCTAACTCTCTTGTCTGACAAGACAAATAATTCCATTGGTCCATGGTATCTCAATGGTATTAGAGCTTAACTCTTGAACAAAGGAAAAATAAAAAAATATAAACGACAAACTTGGTAAATGTTGGTTGTATGCATGTAGTCTTTGACTTTAGAGAGCTAGTTTCTTGGTGTGCTCGTAGATTGATAAAAAAATAAGAACAATTCGAGAGAGATTGAAAGGAAGAACCATGTTCTATTAACTCCAAAAATATTTAAAAGGATGCTTTGAATGCCTGCTTCCAATAAAAGTATTAAGATTCTGGAAGCTGATTCTTTCATGGATTATCAAGGTGGTGGAGCAAACTTGTTAAAGGATTTATGGTTCCATCTAAAGCAATGTCGTCCAAACTTCATACCATTGTCATATCTCTATTGGTGGATCCATATCATTATTTTTCATGGTTTTTCACATGCTTAATGGGATGCAAATCCACTTCTCACATTCCCAGGTTAGTTTTGTATGTATAACATTTTTATTTTCGAAAAGAAGCCATGTTTGATTGGGCCGAGGTAATCTCAAATGATATTTCCTTTCATCTGGCCAACTATTTAAAGACTCATATATTTTTCATGATTGCATATCTAGTCTTGGAAGATGCCTAGTATAATGTCTTTGAGGGTTTACCCCTAAGAAAAATATTAGATGTTAATAATGAGGTGATAATGAGCCAGTTCAAGTTTGATACCCTAATCTTTGGAAACATAACGCACCATTCCATTTTTGCATTACTCAAGATAATTTTCTTAAGGAATTTAGATATATGTTGACCGGAGCCGCACCCAGAAGGATAACTCAAGAAATGGAAGATTTTCTCAAAGGAAAGGGAGTTTGTTCTTATGAAGAGAACCATACTTACATTAGAATATATGGTTGTGAAGAAACCTCTCTTCTTCTTCCTTCATTTATTTTGATAGTTGTCGCAGAGGTTTGTAAACAATACCATGCATGGTCCATCATGTTTGGTGTAAAAATAAATAAGAAATTTATTTCATTACCCTTTCATGTTTCCAACACGACAATGAGGAATTCCACCCATTTAATGGAAATGTATGAAGTTCTTACCCATTCAATTTAAAGGAAGGAGAACTCTTGAGAGGTTTTGACCTTGAAGGAGTGTTCTCCAAAAACTTGGCATCCATGAGATATAACAACCATTTCATAAGTATCGTTGAAAAAACTGGTGATAGTGACCCAAATACCCCAAAGAAGAAGGACAAGCATTTATATGTAATGATTATTTGGTCACGAAAGTTAGTACAAAAACTCAAAGACAAAATAGAATAAGGCAAAGAGGAAATGACATGACCAATGTGAAATCTACTTCTGTTCCCCATTCACATAGGAGTTCCTCCTCTGCACAAAATAAACAAGAATAAAATGTGAGAAGATGAATGAATAATAAAGGACATGTTGGAGGAGATAATGGAGATGACCCTCCCTTGTTGATATTGAAAACTAACATGTAGTATCTCAACATAAAAGAACGAGAATCCAAACCAGAAACTTATCATAGAACTCAAGAAGCCCAAGGAATATAGTTGATATGGAAGTAGACAATTCCATGATACCCGACTGGGTGGCACTTAGAATCACTGAAAAATAGTGAATTGTGGGGAAGTTGGCCCAAGAAGAACCAAAAATTGTTGAAGAGAAGTATTTGGCATAGCACAATGCTAAATATAATAATGAAGAGAACAAATTTCAAATAGAGAAAATCCATGTTAAAAACAAGAAAGTGACTCAAACATAGAGTTCATAAGTAGATGTATCAGGATTCGAACCCTCAGGACTCCTTCAACTACATATCACCACTGGAGACACTCTTTCCCATTCCATCTCTGAGTAAGAGTTGGAAAATATCAAATTGAAAAAAAGAATAATTGAACTTGAGGATGCATTGAGTCCTAAGCCATATATTGCAGAGCCATTGGCCATTGTCACACCTAATCAAATGCCTCCAAGTACATCTGGAACATCAGTAAGAGTAAGAAAAGTCACCAAATTTCTAAATGAAGTCATATTGGATGTCACAAAAAATATTAATAAGCGACTTATTATTATTTCACAAGCACGAGAAGTGAGTAAAAGTATGAGGAACATATCTCAAATATTTTCTAACCTAACAAAATATTTGCAAAAGTATTTGGAGCATGATGAAGCCTACTATAAAAATGCCTTGAAAACTTCCATTAAGCGGGTGACAAGTCTAAGCGATTATCATAGAAATCAATAGAATTCTCTTTCAAATAGGAGAATAAAACAACTAAAAGTAGGATGGATGGCAAGGATACAAATGTTAAGAGATTCTCTTGCCACTTGTATAAGAGTAAATGATAAAAGAAGCAATGCATTCTTAAAAGCACTGGAAATTGTTAAGGGCCTTGAAGGCTCACAATTTGTAAGAAATTATGGCATAATAACAAAAGAACAATTAGAAATGGAGTTGAGCATGATTAAAGCATCATGGACCAGTGAGTTTGATGAAATCACTGATTTTCCAGAGGATGAAATTGAGTGGTGGATTGTTACTTTTGTAAATAATAATGAAGACCACCTATCATCAATAGAGAAGATACACTTTGAGTTTAAATAAATTGAAGAGGAAATATTCATGCTAAGTGTTAAACAAGACATCATCATCATTCCAATGAAGGATTATAGTGATGAGTGGCTCAAGAAATCATTGGTGGAAAAATTTAACCCTTAATAACTATTGAAAAGTAGTTATTTAAAGAACTCTCATTGCCCAGATATAAAGACAAATATCCCTACAAAAAAGGGATCAATATATCATTGGAAAGAGAGAGAGAGAGACACATACATCCATCTCTCATTCCTCTACCATTTTGTGAGTGCTTTTATTTTCGAAGCATTTCTCTTCCTTTAATCCCATTATTTTATCATCCAACTTTATTAAGTGAATTGATCATTTATAAAGCCGATCCCTAACTGCATTGTTGGAAGATTGGTTGTTGTCATTGATGTGAACCCTAGTCATTGGTTTTGGACTGCATTATTGATGAAGGTATTTGGACATGAAGGACAATGCACACGCAGATACAAAAACCATGGATGGATAGTATACATCATGTTGTTTCTGGTGGTATGTGTCACGTCACGTGGATCCTCATGGTTGAGGAGAAATTAATTTTTGAAGATGACAAAGTGAATTGAAGAAGGAAGTACATGTCGACCCTGAAGATAATTAAAGGAAATAATTACAAAATAAGAAAGTGCCAGGTCGGCCCTAATGTTAAAAGGAAGTCACATAAATGGTATAAATACATATCATTATACATTCATTTTATACACAAGTCAACTTTCAGAGGAAATCAGAAGTAAAGAAGGCCAGATTTCAAGGGAGGATGAAATCTTTTGGTGATGTGTTCTAAGGTATGTTATTTACAGGTCACCTTACCATTTTCACTATAAATTTTTTTCTAGAATGATTAAAATGGTGAAATTGATATGGTATTGAGAAGACATATCTATGTATTTGTGTTAAAAAATTCAGCTCTTTATTCGATAGAATTTTGGAGATAAACTCTCTGGAAGATAGGGTTTTTGACTAGTCCTGAAGCTAGTCAATAAATAGGTGTTCCGGGTAAAATAGTCATAACTTCTAGATAGAGAATCCAAATGAAGTGGGACCAATTTCATTGGAAATATTACGGGTTGTAGTTTCTTTTGTGCGAGTTTTAGAATGTGATGTTAAATATTGAGCGTGGGGAATTCTGTACAAATTCGCTCTCCTGAATAAACCAAAATTGAATAAAGTCTACCATTCTCTCTTTAACTTCTTTTTGGGGAGGATTAAAGGAGTGAAACTTGAAGGAGTTTCAGAGAATACATTGAGTAATATTATCTATAGGATCATAGTATTCCAAGAATTGAATAATTACAGAAGTTGAAGAAGTCTCAGGAAGCATTATCAAGTTCTATGTGATGGTTGGTTGCTGGTAATGATTTAATGTAAAGTTTTATTATCTCTCATATATTATTGGGTGGAAGGAAGGGGAAATTATGGATAGGTCAACACTCTCTTGATATTGGAGGATTGTATCTTCCTCTTGGAGGTTTATCCCTCCCTTTATATTTAGAAGCTGTAGCTAACTTTGGAAGTCATTACTTCCCTTGAACAATAACTATTGATTATTTCTCATATATTGTGTATGGTGTATTGTGGTGTATTGGTGTAACTCTTATACTATTGTCCCTTGATCATTGGATATAATTGAATGGTTTAAGTATATGTTGATTTTTTTTTTTTAAATTGTACTTGATACTGATTCAGCCCCCTCTCAATATCAACATGCATTTATCTTTTTCTTACAGGTTTATTATACTATTTTATATGGTTCATAGGATCCCTAATCCCATTACATTTGGATGAACGCCTTTACTTTTATCGCTTAAGTATCAGAAACAATGTGTCTTGTGATAGTCAAACACTTTATTCAAACTTGAACATTCAATTTGTAATATTTTTTACTCTCGCAGAGAGCTATTTCCAGGAGTTCATAAAATTTGTGGTTTCAGACCTTTTTATAAAGAATGAGATCTCATGTGTGTTTCTCCTATGCATATTATGAGTTTTAATGAATGAAATCATTTAAATTTCTTTGATTTCTAGATGAACATATTTATTTTTTTGTCTACTTGTCTTGCTTCAAATCCCTTTTCTCATTACCTAAATGAATGCTTGTGATGGAATGAATGTAGTTCTTATTTCATGTGAGGTTATCGTATTTTTGTTATAATTTATTTATTATTTGATCAATTTTTATACCACCTGGTGCACTCACAAGTGTTCATGTTATGAATGCATGAATCTATGTTTTGAGCAAGTTTATTGAATATCTGAGTGAGAAAGAGGAGTACCACCTCTATAAAAACATAGAGAGAATCTTGATAAGTCTTTCAAGAAGACCCTAGGAGAGGTTGACTCTAGTCCCTAACAAGAATAGAGATCAACATTTTTGGTGACCATATTGGGGATTGCATTTTTTAAAATATTTTACCTCCAGTAAATGACTTGTCTTGATCCAGTCCAACCTTATCTTCTCATTGGATTGGATGACCAAAGAAGCATTTTGAATAAGTTATATGCTTTGGTCCTAAAAACAACAAAGAAAAGAGAAGAATTAGAACGATCTTGGCAAGTATTGGCTCAACATAAGCCTCAGGTTTCTCACAACTTCGGAAGGCAACTCCAATAAAGTTTGTCAATACTGGACGCTTCAAAATATTTTGAAGGCTGTTACATAAAATTTTGTCACACTCCATGCATCTTGATTTGATGGCCTTCCATTTCCCTTTGCAGACTTCATTTCCCATTTTTTCTCACTCCAGAGTAAAAAATACATACTTTTTTCCATATACGTGACCTATAGTTAGACAACTCATGTATACACATGTTTCTCCATTACAACCCGCATACATTGGGTTTGGTGCTCAAAAAATAAAAAAAATATGTCAGTTTCCATGCAATGTCACAAGATCTATGATCCTTGAACTTCCATATACTGGAACGCTCCGACTCGACCCTTCAATTAAATTTGGAGTCTATAAATTGAGCCATATCCAAGCTTTGAAACAACACATCATAGAGAGCAAAGACACTCCAGATAAATTTCACCTCATAATTGAGTCTGCATCCCTTTGTCCTTGAAATTCTAAACTTATTGTGTTCAGACCCCCGAGATCTTTCTATCTTGATATGGATAACTTCATTGACTCCTACTACTTGTGAGATTGCCTTTTTGGAGGCCTAGCTGGAGGGACTTAGTTTCTCGGTTCTGATATGTGTCGTTACATACGTTTGTCACCTATGTACTTATGTTGATTACATTAATAGAAATATTATTTTCTCATCTAATTGATATCTAGAAAATATTTGTATTACTTTCTATGGGCATATTTGTAATGTATGTTAATGGATTATGATAATTTATATGCTAAAATTATATATCATTTCCACATACTTGCATATCTTGGTTGTTGAGGACAAGTTGCAGGTATAAATCTTTGGGTTGTGTGCTCAATGATGGTCTTCTTCAGATGTACGGACGAGGTGGGCTTCTAGCCTTCTCTTATTAACATTTCATTTATATAGAATACTTGATATTAGATTTGATTTCTGGGTGTCGTTCCGTCTGTTGTGTTTTTCCCCTAGCCATAGAGAGATTTTCCTTGTAACAGAATTGGCGACTCCACTAGGGAGATCTCCTTTTTGGGGTATTGGTTGTTGTTTCTCCTTTATTTTCTTTTTGTTTTCCCAAGTTTCTCTGTCACATGTTGCTTGAAAACCTGTATTTTTCCTTTTATTTGAGTTTCTTGGCCTAACCCTTTCCCATGCTGTGTCTTCTTTGGAATATGTGAGTTTTCCCTTGACAGTCGCGTACATACGCGAGTTGTCTTTCTTTAGGGTGCATACATACACTTTTGTTCCCAGAACAGTTGTGTACACTATATTTTGAGTCTTTTTGTCTGATCTTAGTGATGGCTGGGTGAGTTTTGTTGGTTGCTGAGACTTCTTGGGTCCCTATTTTGACTATTAAGTGCTTACAAAGTGATAGGAAGTCACGTTATTGGTGAATGTTTTGGCAAACTCCTTTCTTGTCATTTTTCTCATTTGTTGTCCTTGCATACTGGTATGGGTAGTTTCTTCTTGGTATCCTTCTTGTCTTTTCTCCTTTTGCTTGCAGTAGGGTCTTCCCGTGAGGTTGTTATTTAGTCCTTGCATTTTCTTTTCATTATATCGAAATTATAATTTTTTTTTTCCTTTTTTACATTTTACTTATGACATTTGCACTTTTGGATACTTTGCATTAGTTTTGGCATATTAGGAAAGATTGCACTTCATTGAAATTGTAGAGATTTCATGTTAGAAACAACATTTAGAAGCATACCATCTCATTGAAAATCAAGACTAGTACTTAGCAATGTTTTTATATTTGCTTCTTTTTATATATCCCGAGTCATAATACCATCCATTTCATGATCACACCTCTTGAGTAAGAAAAATACATTAAAATTAATGTTGAATAATTAAAATTGATTAGAAACAATTTTATTTTTTAGTGTACACAAACAAGTGTAGGACCTAGGGCCTTGGAATAGGATTTTGTGAGTAAACTTCTCCAAGGCTATAAAACTTGAACGTATGTGTCTGACCAGGGAGTGGTGAAACCCATTATATAATTTATGTCCTCAGGAGGCTCTGCTCACATCGGAGTTAAGCACAAGGTTGCACAAAGTTGGTTGCAGAGATATCCCTCTAATATCTTCCTAGCGTCAGAGATATTTATGGGGTTCTATTCATATCTGGGGGTCTTGCTAGTGCCTTTACCTCCTTGAGAGGCGGTGCTTTCGATATTTCAGGCTTTTCTACCCAGCCCATACGGTGGACTGGCGTTGCGATTTCTCTCCTGAGCATTGGTTATATCATGGTGACTCTAGTTGCTTGACATAGGTAGTTGCATAGGTTGCTTGCATGGGTTATTTTGAAGGTACCTTGAGTCAGATAGGGATCATACAACACATAGACTTTATGGAGGATTTCCTCTCCATAGGGATCTGAATGACTGCAGTGTGAAGCCTACAAGGGTCCTTATAACTGGTTTTGATACCTCCACTCTATTATTGCGTAGTCTTAGTCCCCTCCTGGGCGAGGCATACCTACTTTAGTTTGGGAGGTCCCTTTCAATCATCATATCATGTTTGTGTGCATTGGCCTTTAACTTTATTTAGGAGTGTTCTCTCTGATTATTAGTCGGCCTTAGGATTTTTTTAACGTATCTCGGGTTCTGAGTCATCATGGAGTGAGACCAACATCCTCCCTAGTCTCTTAATAGTTTGAATTACCACCACGTCTTGATCCTTTACTGAATCCGCCTCCTAAAATGCGTAGAGTTAATAAGAGTGGTACATATATCTCCACCATCCAGGGTCATGATCGTCCTACCATGAGTACCGATTCAAAAATGAATGTCTCGAGAATCCCTCCGACTCCTATATCCTCTGTGATTAGTGGGGTCCCCTCGAGTCCCTTATCATTAGAAGTTTGGATGTTGGAGGCTCCCTCATCTAATGCTACCCAACACATGGTCTCTGCTCAGCTCGTGGGAACGAATCCTTTTGTATTTCCAAGCACTATGCTGAATCATAGTACTTAGTCAATACCTTCGACCACTAATCCTTTTTCGTATGGTATTGCAGACATGACTTGGCACTTGTCATCCTCGGTTTCGTCGTCTTATGTGAATCCTATTTTTGGGTCTGGAGGCATGATGCCTCCTTATTATTCATTTTTGTTTGGTGGGGGTCATATCCCTCAATCAACTCCTATGGTAGGAGGTTGGAATCCTTCTTCCTTTGGACCTTATCCTAGCTTCACTTTTCCAGGATCGAGTCCACAAATAGGAGGTCCTTCTAATTATTATATTCCGTCCGTCATTCCTTATTCCATAACATCAATTCCTACAAACACTTTTATTATGGAGAACCTCCCTTTTTCCTTTGGTGTTTCATCTGGAGGGAGTCAATTTTATAGTATGGGAAACCCCCTACACAGAGTTCCTTCGTCTGGGGGAAACGTATATCCTCATATGAGTAATCCTTACAATGTCTCTTTCTCTTCACAAGTGGCTTCGACGCCCTTACAACCGTTTATGAATTAGTTGGAAGGAAGATAATATCCTACTGGATAGGGACATGGTATATACCAGAACCCTATTTGGCCCGCGATCTCGCAAAACCAGTATTTCCTGAGAGCATGGGATCCGACAATGTAACCCCGACTCCCTTTTTTGGCCACATTAAATATGCCAGACTTGTCAAAATTGATGTGTCACGATCCGTCATGGCCCCCCATCCCCACCAAACTTCCTTATGACATTCCAAATTTTGAAGCCAAGACTTGTGTAGACCCGGGTGATCATGTGAATACCTTTAACCTGTGGTGCTCATCTAACTCCCTTATTGACGATTCTATTCATTTAAGGCTATTTCAACACACCCTCATAGGGGTCGCTGCAAAGTGGTACATCGAGCTACCTAGGGAAACCTACAGAATTTTCAGTCAGATGGTCTTGGTTTTTCTCAATCACTTCCAATTCTTGGTTTGTTACAATGTTGACCTAGAACTTTTATCGACTCTTCATCAAGATAAAGCCACCCACATATCTGATCATATCCAAGAGTGGTGTATATGGAAGAGGTTGATTAAATCCTACATTCCTCCAAAATTTATGTTGGAATGGTTCGTCAAGTCTTTTTTGCCTTATATTTCGAAGGATGTTTCTACATCCAAAGTGACATCTGAGGAAGAAGCCATATTCAAATCCCAATAGTTAGACCTTATATATTCTCAATCTGGAATGCTTTATGAAATTCTCCTTGACTCACCACAGTCAAATTACGATCATATAAAAAAGACCGGGCTTCATGCCGACAACATCATAGGCTCCGCAAATGCTAAGACTACATACATGGTGATGAACCAACTGAAATATTTATCTCTTAACCAGTCTGTAGTAGGACAAGATAGGAATTCTTCCTCCACCACCTCATCGACGGATGTGCATTTTGTACAGTCGTCATTGAACCCAAACGATAACCAACAACCCAAAGGGAACAAGAGGAAAGGATGAGGTAATAATCGTAAGGGTGGGAAGAATAATAATAATAAAGCCAAGGACGACAATAATAATGATAAATCGAATAATAATGCTGGTGAGGGAAATAAAGAATAAAGGAAGGTGAAGTTTCCCTATAAACTTTGCAAATATTATCACCTTACCCACTTGTTCCCAAAAATTGAGTAAGCCTCGAGGTTGATAGCGCAATAGCCTGTCGTGTTGACTAACCCATTTCCACATAACCAAATGTAAAATTTTGTAATGGAATTCTTGTAGTTTCCTTGTTTATTTTGGGTTTAGTAGATAAGTGGTTTATGCATGTATCATTTGTCTTGTTCATTTATTATATAATAACTATAATGCACAATAATATTAACTCCAAATCTCCTTCATTTAAATATCAAATTTCCTTTATTTAAATATCCAACTTGTATAACAACAACTCTTATTACAAAAGATAATGCAAATGACAAAGAGAACTGGTGTAAATGTTGTAGCGGTTGATTTCTTGAGGAAGGATGGTATATATAGACTGAAATCACTCCTTTCTACTACTCCACACTATGCCAAAGTGAACATAACTGAAGTAGATGAAATGATGGATGGTTATTGCAAAAAGAAACCCCCACGACTTTAGGAAAGAATGGGAAATAGCTCCACGTAGCTCCAGAGATTGATCAACAACCAATGGGACTCCTCCTTGTATGTAGACATCTACCTTTAGAAACAAATTCGACCCTTAGTCTTTGTCAATAAGAATCTACAACAACTCCTCCCTCTTTTATGAGGAAAACGATATCCACACAAAATTACAATGCAATAAAATGTGGGAATCAACCTGCTTTCTTGCAAAGTAATATAACTATCCAATCCCCCCCTTCAATGATGATCTCAATCAGGAAATAAATTCGAATCTACTCCACTGATCAGATCGATTCTCTTGTACAAAACTCGACCAAGGAAATGAAGAAATCAACCTCCTCTAATTTGATTAGCTTAACAATCATATTCACCCTTACCCATGGGAAAATACACAACCTCTGCAACTGAAATTACCTCCAATGAAATGCAATCAGTATATCTGAGTGATCTACTCTGAAGATTGATTAGGATAGATAGATTTCTCTATTGAAATCAATGTTTGTCAAGGGTTCTAATCCTCAACACTAGAAAAAGACATGAGATCTTTCAAAACCCAATTTTAATTGATTTAAATGAATGGATGAGGAGAATTCCTCTTTTCCATTGTTTTGTATTTTCCCCATGAGAAATATTCTATTTTCTCATCAATTAATTAATAAGTCACTTTTATGTCCTTTTACTTCATTTAATAAAGTGACTATTCTTTTCCTTTATTTTTTAATTAAATGACTTAGTCATAATTAATTAGTATGACTTTTGAACCCCCAATGACATAAGTCATGATGTAATTCCCTTACACATCTCCCAACCCATCCTACGAGAATTAGATAAGCCAGTGGGTTTCTTTTTCATTGCTTTTTGGTGCTAAGCGGACTGGGACATTACAATCCTCCTCGCTCAAAATTTCTTGTCCTCAAGCAATCAAGTATCTAAATGTTTGATTTCCCCTTCCGATGTGGCATCCTCTACAGGTAATTTCCCTCCATTTGACCAAACATTCTCTAATGACCCTATTTCTCAACTTCCTCTCGTGCACCTGTAATATCTTTTTCACGAACCAATACCAATTGCCCCTCTTCATCCAGTGGAGGAAACTCAGTAGAAATCACCACTTGTGAGCCAATCACCTTCTTAAGGTAGGAAACATGGAATACATTTTGAATCTTACTCTCCTTAGGAAACTCAAGCTCATAAGCCACCTCACCTACCTTTCTGATGATATTGTAAGGCCCATAGAAGCGAGGTTTTAATTTTGCCACTCCTTTATTTTTGAGGGAATACTGTCTCTATGGATGCAACCTCAAATATACCAAATTGCCTACCTCAAAGCTCCTCTCAACTCTTTTCCTGTTTGCGTAAATTTTTTGTTGGTTTTGTGGTGTTTGCAAATTCTCCTTGAGTGCCCTCAGAATGTGTTGACTTTCTTGAAGCCAATCTTTTTCTTTAGGTGCTCTATTGTCCCCAAAAACTAGGTCCACAAATGTAGGGGCATCATAGTTGTATAGAGCCATGAAAGGGGTCATACCAATGGACATATGGAATGTAGTGTTGTAGCAAAAAACCCCCAAGTGCAACATTTCATCCATGTTCTCTGTCGCCCTGCTACATAATTCCTCAAGTATCCTTCTAGCCATTTGTTGACTATTTCAGTTTGACCATCTGTTTGAGGATTGTAACTAGTGCTAGGAGTCAACTCAGTACCCACCATCCTAAATAAATCCTTCCAAAAATCCCTCATGAACCGAATATCCCTATCACTTATGATAGTCCTCGATAGTCCATGGAAATGAAATACCTCTGTGAAGAATAATTTAGCCACATGTTCTCCACTTGTCAACCACCACATAGATACAATCTCTATCTTGGACTTTAGGAAGCCCAGTGATAAATTCCATAGATATACTTTCCCATTTTCCCTCAGAAATGGGAAAAGGTTGCAAGAGTCCCGCTGGATGAGTGTGTTCAACTTTGTTTTGTTGGCAAGTGGAGCATTCCTTTACATACTTCAATACATCCTCCTTAAGGCCCTTCCATGAGAACCTTTCTCGGATCATCCTATAAGTTTTCAAAAATCCCTGATGCCCTGCCAAAGGAGAATCATGTGTTTCCTGCAAGATATTCTTTTTAAGCCCAGACTCATGTACCAAATAAATCCTTCCTTTATAGTAAATTATGTCATTTACTATACTATACCTGTCATCCTGCACCAAGCCATCCAAAATCTCACAAGTGAACTTATTTTTGGAATACTCTACCAAGAGGTGGGCCTTCCAATTAGGTGAAATCTCCATAAGGGATATAACTAGCTTCCTAGAAAGTGCATCTGCTACCACATTGCTTTTTCCTTTTACATACTCAATCCCGAAGTCGAAATCTTGCACTTTGTTGACCCATTTTTGTTGCCTCTCATTCAAATATTTCTGGTCAAGAAAATATTTCAAGCTGTTATGGTCAATTTTAATTTTGAATTTTCCTCCAACTAGGTACTGTATGAATTTAGCTAAGGTGTACCTAATAACCAACATCTCCTTATCATAAATATAATAGAGGCACTCATGCTCTCTAAGTTTCTGACTCTCAAATGCTATAGGATGATGGTTCTGCATCAAAATTGCTCTGATACCTTCACCAAAAGCATCACACTCTACAACAAAGGGCTGAGTAAAATCCGGGAGAGCTAAGACTGGACATGAACTCATTACCTGTTTAATATTTTAAAAGGTCTTCTGAGCGGTGTCATTCCAACTGAATGCCCCTTTCCTTGTAATATTTGTAAGAGGTGCTGTAAGCTGTGAGAATCGCCTGACATATCTTCTGTAGTAAGTGAAAAGCCCAAGAAATCTCTTCAATTCTGTCACACTCTTGGGTGTGGGTGAGTCAATAATAACACGAATCTTCTCCATATGGACATGTACCCCATTCTCTTCTATCACATGCCCCAAGTACAATAGCTCTATCATTGCAAACTCACATTTGGAAAACTTTTCATAGAAGGATTTCTCAGTCACTATCTTCAACACCTCATCCACATGTTGTAGATGTCCCTCCCATGTCTTACTGTAAATAAGGATACCATCAAAGAAAACTAGCACAAATTTGTGCAACTTCTTGTTGAAAGTGTGAATCATACATGAATGAAATGTTGCAGATGCATTGGTCAACCCAAAAGGCATGAACAAGAACTCATAGTGTCCATAATGACAATGAAAAGTTGTTTTGGGAATATCTTGCTCCCTCACACAAATCTGGTGATACCCTGAGCGGAGGTCAATCTTGGAGAAATACTTTGCTCTCCTTAGCTCATCCATTAGTTCATCAATTCGTGGAATGAGATACCTGTTTTTTATAGTTTTATTGTTTAAGGCCCTGTAATCCACACACATATGAAAAGTCCCATATTTCTTTTTTACCAGCACAACAGAAGAGGCAAAGGGACTTGAACTAGGTTGAATATATCCCAAATAGAGTAATTCCTCTATTTTATTTTCAATCTCATCCTTGTAGACTTTAGGATTTCTATAGGGAGTAGTGATGACTTCATGCATTTCCTCCTCCAACTCAATGGTGTGCTCAAATCCATGATTAGGTGGTCTTCCTAAAGGAAGGTCTTGTAATACCTTCTCATGCTTCTGAAGAAACTCTTGAATGTCTGTTTGATACTGCTGAGTCTGCTCATATGGCCTCTGTACTGAAATGAAACACTCTACTTCCTAATAAATGACACCCTTCCTAAAAATAACTTACATTTTCTAGGACGAGACTACCTTGGGAGGGTATGTATGCATGCCACAAAGAACAACCCGCATACCATCCGAGTCTTGAAACTCCATCTCCATAGTCTGATAATTGGTAGTGTACTTACCAATGGAATAACACGACTGGAATCCTTGAACAATGTTTGTGTCAGGCACATTCACCACATAAAATGAATCTGTCATAGTATAATTCCCAAGTGTGATGGTTAGCTTGGGAATCCATCTGGTGAAATCCATGTTATGGTTCCTAGCCACAACAACTGCGAATCCTTCAAACTCCTCTGAAGGGATATCGTGCCTCGTCACCCATGCAACATCAATAAAGTTGTGAGTTGTCCCACCATCAATAAAGACTCCAACCTTGTGCCCATGAGTAACTCCTCTCACCTTGAAGGTGTGAAACCTGGAAACCCCCAACAAAGTGGCAATAATACCTCCCTTAATATCATACTATAAATATTCCTCCCTTGTTTCTTGAATATCCTCCTCATGTACCTTCTCTAGATCATCCTCATCATCCCCACTGTCAGAATACACCTCAATATAGTGGGATTTCTCCTTCCCTGCACATCGGTGAAATGGTACCCAAGGCTCTTGGCAAGTGAAGCATAGCTTCTTTCTCCTGAGCTCCCTCCTAGTATCTTCGTCCATCTTTTCTCTCCTAGGACACTTTCTCTGAAAAGGAATTTTGTCTTTATCCCTCAATGGAATAATGGGTCTGGCAGAGAATCTATTCTTTGGAACTGCCTCCTGGATATCTCTAGTCCTCCCAATAGCATCTTGGATGGTAGTGGGTTTGTAGGACTTAACCCATCCCCTCAAAAGTTTGGCTAAAGCCTCAACAAACAACATAATCAATCTAGACTCCGGCACATCTGTCACCATGACAACAACTCTCTGGAACTCTTCTATGAATGCCTCAACACTGCTTGTTTTCTTGAGCTGTGCTATCTCTCTGAAGTGTATCTCATGGTCCTTCTTCTCAAACCACTCCAACAACTTTGTGTAAATTCAACATAAGTAGTGACTTTGTTGTCACCCAGAGTCACCAACCCATGATACCATTAGTCATGTGCCTCGCCATGAAGATGCAGAGTAGCAAGTTTTATGGCATCGACCTCTATCATGGGGTTGATTTGGAAATATGTATCCAACTTCTGTACCCAAGCCCTCACTGTGGAGTTGGATGATCCATCAAAATTGGGAATAGTAATCTTTCCCAATGTGCACCGCAACTCAAAGTTTTGACTATGTCCTCTGTTAAACCATCTTGGTTTTTTTTCTGCTTTTTAAGTTACAACTGCTTGAACTGTCATACCTGTTGTGGTACCATATAAGAAATAAGTTAGGGTAGGTCTAGTAGACCCACTATAAAGATGAGAGTGACTCTGCATAGTATTCTGCGCATGCACTCTGCCTCCATCTTGTGATCCCCCTTCACCATTATTACTCAAATTGTTCTGGATTTCACCTAGTTTATCTGCTAACCTGTTTATGGCTGCCAACATTTCCTTTTGGCCTTTAGCCAAATCATTCAAAGAACTGATGAGACTATTAAAATTTGTCTTATCATTTTCTCCCATATATTATTTACCCTTATCTTCTTCAGGTCTGATCTCAACTTCTTCCTCTTTTGACCCTGGATCCTGTTGAGCACTCAACACACCCTAAAAAAGTCTATGTCAAATTTCAACTTTTTTGGGTACCACTTGATCTTTTGGCATTGTCTAATATGAAAAAATGTGTCCTTTTCTTATAATTTTTTATTCTCACTAAGTCTTTAAAATATCTCTTAAACATGTGAGAAATATATAACTTAAAGAACTAAAAAAATCGACAGCCAAAACTTTTCCCAACGCGTTTGCAGACCCGGCATCGGACATAATTACAGGAGGAAGAAAATCACTCGGGAACACCGCAGTCGCCGACCGCTGATCCTCATCGGCATCGAGGAACAAATGTTTTATTCCGTGAACGAACTTCACCAAGGATATCACCAATGATCGATTCTCTCGGCATCGACGAAAGGTTAAAAGAATGAGCGTTGAATGAAAACGAAATAATAATCAACGATCACCGACTTCAAAAAAAATTTCGGTATCGGGAGATTCGAAGGATGATAACCCATGAAGAAACTGTGCGCTAGTTTTATTCCCGAAGGCCGATCCCCGATACTCACCCAACATCAACAGTCGCAATGTGAAGCTCAATTTAGTGTGTTCGACTTAAACAAAGTCTCGAGTCCGACCATTACCCACTAACTGATTTCCAGGTTTTATTTAATGAGTCCCAAGTTAGTGATGCCACATCAACATCAATCGATGTTGGGAGTTTTTTTAGGAAAATATAAACCAAAATACAAAGAAACTCAGAGATACGCTAATTATAAGGCTAATTTACAAGAGGCTGAGACAAGAACATAGTTTTACGCACAAAAAGGGAAACAATGCATTCAATTGCTATGACCTGAGTCCTTTCGGAAAATTTTTGAAGTTTTATATATTAAGATTCCCGTCGGGTTCAGGTTACATACAATAAACATTAACAACACCTTTTGGCCAACTGATCTGGTCACATTGAGGACATGAAAATTTTCACAACAAATAGGGAAATTTATCAAAAAAATTATGCGTCACGTCTGAGAAAACAAAACAATGTCCTCCATTCATGTCTTTTCTAAGCTCATACTTTCTCTCGGGCTTCTCCACACTCCTTGGGGCGTTTTCATGTTCTGTTCTTCCAATACCCTTTGAGCTTCGCGTAGCTGCACAATCATATCTTGTGCTTCTCGAAGTTGTCTTTTAAGCTAGGTTGCATTACCTTCACGACCTTGCGGTGCTAACACCTTAGGGTTCTTTGCCGCAACCTGTCATCGTAACTCTCTATTCTCCTGGTAAAGTTCAACTATGGAAAGTTGTGCCTATTCCATCTATTGGTTAGGATCTTGAACGTTAGAACCCCAGGTTTCCATCCTTCTTGTTCTGCTCGCGCTTCCTCAACTTTCGGTTTCGACCAGTTTGAGCCGAGTGCATGCATTAAGGACTCTTTGCCAACTGATTGTCCACACGATTCAACCAGGTTTTGGTGTTCCCCAACTTCCTTGTTTTTCTGAGGCCTCCCTCTCCTCCACAGTATTTGCTGCGAAGGGGGCATGTTCTCCATCCTACATCCTTCTGGCATAGCTTCATCCACTTTGATATATGCATGAAGCGACACTATAGCTTCCACGCGAAGGTCAGAATTTTCCTTTGGAACCTCAGGAATACCCGCTGCTGATAAGAACGAGTCCCAGGCATGTTGGGGATCGGTCTTGGCACTTCGATTTCCCCGCAGACCCTGCCTTACATTTTGAGGAGATCCCATGGTGCAATAACGTATTTTCTTAGACGTCTGTGACTGGACAAAAGACCAAAAAACATAGATTGATCAAATTGGGCTCACAAGACGAATCTCCACTAGTGTATAAGATAAATGAAATGAATAAAGCTCTTACAAAACATATAGAATTTATAACGGAGTAGGGTAGCGGGCCGAAACGTGCCAGGAGACACTGAATGCCTTGCGACAGGACATTTCAAAGAATTATTGTGCCACATCTGTGCGACGGGTATGACCTAGGGAATTCAAGATGCAACTGATGGGAATTATGGAGGATGTGTGGTACGATCACCTCGATTCCTTTCATTTCCCCCAACCTCCATAATGGGCCAATGATGGTCGATGCACTTGCTGATGCGACTCCTGTGAGAGAAATTTGCCTCGATCGGAAGCATTTAACGACTTCACTTATAACAGAATCCGATCTTCTGGGAACTTACTTGTACTTTTGGCACATGTTTTTCTCTGACACCCTTTCCCTACCCCAAGGGCCAACCAGCCACTAGCTTGACTTTGACTCTCATGTTTTCCGTACCTGATCTACCATGCTATGGCGCACAGATGTAACCCACCCCAATTGAAGAAAATGACAGCGCCAATGAAGACGATATAGGTAACCTGAAAGGTTGCAAATATCACGTAAGTATAAAACAACCATGCTTAGCGATATTTACAGGTATGCAACAGTCTGGTTTTTCTTCCTGCTTTTGTTTTTGTACATTTTTCCGAGTATTGTTCTGCAAGCAATTTATAAAAAATGATTTTAATCCTGAGTGTAGGAAATATATCTATGATTACTGAGCAACATTGGCTCTGTGAATTCACTGAGGAATCTGGGAGAAACCAAAGCGATGAAGGATATCAGACTCCCTGAGTTCGGCACCCCCGACAGCTTCATCGACCTGTGCGACATAGTCGGATCACATACCAAGCAAGATTTATTGTGGGTTGAAGAGCTAGCGAAGGTGGCCGACACAATGCCAAACACGTGCAAATATTTTTGGAACATCTGATTAGAGCTCAGGCAATGCTACAACAATTAAACACTAGTCTAGTGAAGTACCGAGCGCATGCAGTGGAGATCATAGGATTCTACATGGCTCCRATGGATCACCATAGATTTCCATGGGCCCAAACTTGCGAGGATCTATTTATAAGTTGGTCAAAGTATGAGGAAAGTCACCCTTTTGAGTGATATCTTGAGTTGACTGTTAAAGAAACTGTTAGAAGAGGACGCCACGTGGCGAATTTTGTTTTGTTCCAAGTACACTTAGCCATTTTTTTTAGTTCAATTTTATGTTATAAATAAGAACATCGACCAGTTAGTTAATGGTTGATGGTTTTTGCAAGAACTCTTTCTTTCTGGTTGTTAAGAATTATTTTGAAGCTCCCTTTGAATTGAGAAGTCCTTCTAGACCAGAGACAAGTTATTTTCATCAACTACATGTGTGATTGGACGTGGAGAAGAACTATTTCCTATCATGTTTCATGAATGATGTTGTAATGAGTAAGAGAAATTAATTATGTTGTCAAGTTATCTGGTGCAATGTTTTGTTGTTCTTTTCTTTAATGATGAAGATGGATCATTGTGTTATTATGTGATGAATGATTATGGTAGATGAATTATTTTTCCTTCCACTATATTATTGCATATGTGTTTTCTTTCTGGTAATTATTATCTCAGATAATAATTGGATGCTCACATGGTTAATGTATTAATACTAGGCCCGTGGTATAAAATTGCCGTCTGCATGCTTGAGAAACGGGTTATCCCAAGCTTAGCCTCTTCCCCAGTAGTTTAAAACTTAATCCTGTCTGTTACCAAGTTGATTTATACTGGCTTACATATCATATCGGCCCCACCCAAGAGAAAATACAAAAGATAATAGTCCAAACTGAAGGAAGAGCCTTCACAAGAAAATTTAAATCCCATCGATAATTTGGCTGGATCGCAAGATCTAGAGAACCATTCCACTATTAAATGTTGCAGAGTCTAATTGGGCCTTGTTGGAGGGTTTGGTTCCTGCTGTTGAATCAAGGGACTTAGGACCCATAAAAATAATTGGCACTAGAAGGAGGGCCTGAGAATGAATGGATGGATATATATTCTACAAAGTATTTCAAACAACCTATAGATTCAAAACAACCCACATGCATGGCTAGTCATTCCCAAGACATCCCACACACGTTGAGTACTCCTGAAACGAGTAACTCACCCCAGCCTGAGGAAGAACCTTTTCACCCTGAAATACCTTATGCTCTTCCTCACGAGGAGTTAAATCAATTCAGAAGAATCAAAATATCCTACTCTTGACAGATCGATGCATTGTCCTTAGCTCCCATACTTCCTCGAAGAAAAAAACAAACCAGACTAGTAGTTAGTACTCCCGATGAGGTTTTCGTGCACTCGGTAGAAGACCTAATATATTTCGCAATCACTGAAATCCAAGATCCTCTTGATTTGATACCTGAAACGCCAGCTGACGATGTCTCGGAACCAGACAATTTTTCAGAAGAGGAGGAGKTTAACTCAGATTTTGAAGACATGGAAGGAAACAACGACCATAATGAGGAAAGGGGGAACCCACCTCTGAAAAATCAACCCTGGTTGGCCAGAGACACTTTGGCCCTCCTGGGACTAGTTCATAACCTTCTCCGACATCTAAAGAATTTGCTTCCTAAGTTCGACCCCAAAACTTCAGGATTGCCTGAAGATCATATCAAGAAATTCATACTGGCGATTGGACTTATGAATGTCCAACATGAAGACATAGTATGAAGAATTTTCCCCTATATGTTTTAAAATTCAGCTTCCACATGGTACTTGAATATGTCGATAGGATCTATAACTAGTTGGACGAAGTTCCAGAAGGATTTTCTAGACAAATTTACCGAAGAAACTACTACGGGAGCTCTGATGGCTGAGTTTTTCGCCTCCACCATGAGTTCAAAATAAAGGGTCAAAGACTTCAATCAAAGATACATGACCATCTTGAACAAGTTTCATCTTGAATCCAAACTAACTTAGGAGTTGCGAATCGAAGTATACACTAATGCGCTCCCAACTTCTATCTCCATGTTTGTGAAGAGGGTTGCCAAATGAACCCTAGCTGAGAATTTTGAAGAAGCCAAAATGATAGAATTCCAGATGAAAGGGTGTAAAGAAGTCTAGGTTTATTTAGTTAAGAAAGAAGCTCAACCTCCTCCCAAGAGAGGACTCCTTTTGACTAGACCACCGGGGAAACAAGCAGAATAGACTCCCGACAAGGGTAATGGAGACATAAAAGATCTACAGCCCATGGTTAATAAATTATCAAATGAGATCATAGACATGAAGAGAAACACATGGGAAAAAAACCAAGGCCAAAGGCCCTATAAGCCTTTCTTTAAAAGGAACCCACTGTTCAAGGCAATTGAACCGCTCCCATCTAACTTAAATATCGATCTAGGGAATGTAGCATCTGATTCTTTCTGTATGTATCACCAAGAAAACCACTCCGAAAGAGACTTTCCTCAATGGGTGCATGCCATGAATTTGATGGCCAATTGGTTTCTAGACGAAGTCTCCCTAACCGAACAATCAAGTAGTTCAGTTATGAACATTGTTGACCAGGAAGAGATTGATCCACCACAAGATACAACCATGCTCATATGGGATCCCTACCTGATCATGCCTTCCGACGACCTTCTTTATCAAATATTTCATGCTTTTCCCTTCACATGCCAAGATGATTATTTTCTATTTTTTTTATCCCTATGATCATCAACCTACCTTCATATATCCAACCTTAGAAGAGGAAATCTTGCAGCCTTATGTTGTTGATGTTGATCCTATATCCTCATTACAACATGTTCCTAAAAATGAGTTATGCATTCCAGTTCCTCCTGAATCGGAGCATTCTTGTAACCTTGAGGAAAGTTTGTGACATAGTTGTGTTGTTGGGGTTCATCCTGTGTCCTTGCCTCAACCTATTTATAAAGACAAGCTTTGCATTCAAATCCCTCCTGAACCTGATCGCCCTTGTAACATTGAAGATATTGAAACTGTTTCAAAGCCTTCAGAGGTATCATCACCTTCTGATATTACCATTGAACCTTTCTATCAGTTGGTTACATCTCATACTCAACCCACTACTGTTCAAAGTAGGATCCAAGATAATATTTTTAAACCTTTAAGGCTGCCACCTTATCTTCATCCTTATCCTCTTAATTTTCTTTAGTATCTTCCTCGGTTCCCTGGAGGGGATCATGTTATAGCTGAGAGGAATTTGGAAGCCTTTGAGAACTTTATTGATCAGTTTGAGATAGTGCATGATGATGTTAACATGAGGTTATTCTCCGATTCCTTATTTGGAGATGCTTCTATATGGTTTACAAGTTTGAGGGCTCATTCCATTGGTTCGTGGATCAAGCTATCCGATGTTTTTCTAAAGAATTGGGGAGAGAATAAGTCTTTTTACCAATACCTGACTGAGTTTCATGATTTGAGGAGAGGAGAGGAAGAAACTATGGTTGTCTTCAACCGAAGATTTTATAATCTTTATCAAAACATGCCATCAGAGATCTGATATTTCGAGGCTGGTTCCATGGTATACTATGTAAGGGCTCAACATTCCGAGCTAGTCCTTCTCCTAAGAGAAAGAAAATATTCATCCTTAGCATGCTTATTTGAATATGCCAGAGAAGCCGAGGAGAATATCCATGCTAGCAGGAGGATCTGAGATCGATTTTCTTCTGAAAATCTGAATGCATATGAGCAAGCAAGTTGTCAGTGGATTTCAGATTTTGAGCAAGAAGACAGTGAGTATGAAGCAGATCTAGAACAACATCAAGAATATGAGTATGAGTCAGATTTAAAATCAGATTCTTCAGTATCTTCAGATTTTCCTATGGACATGTATGCATGTCAAGTTGATGATCAATTTTCAGACCTTTGTGAGCATGAAGTAACTGATGATCATATTGATAATTTCATATTTCTTGCTGATCATTATCAATATGATTTAAACCATGTCTTATCATCATTTTTTGATCATTATTCTGAAGACAAAATTGTTAATATTGATGATCAAAATCTGATCACAAGAAAACTAGAGGGTTATCAGTTTTCAAACAAAGAGGTGGTCATGGATAAGAATTTGATTTATGTGAATCAATATGTTTCTAATTTCGGTTTCAATGATCCAGTTGCAGTCTTATTGAATTCATACATTTCAGATCACCCGAAAGATTCAGATTTCATTTACTCATCAACACTTTTGGGTGAGTATGGTTTTATGAATGATTATCTATCACTAGTGATATGTTTCTGTTATTATCTATTGATCAACAATAGAGACAAGACTATTTCAGTTTTGAAATTACTTGAATGGATATTATGGAAGTCTTCATTTACCTGATTAGGGTGCAAATCTAGTTAGAGTAGAATAATGTTGGAAATATGCTCGTTGCTCGAGCATTTATTTTTCCTTCAGTTTGCAGAAATAACAATCAGTTTGTGTGAATAAAGGGAGGCCTTGAGAATTTTTTAGAGAATGGTTGAATTTTGACTCCATATCCCAATGGACTAGACACAATACAAAATTGTGGATGCTTCCAGAGTAAGTTGCAGAGGTTAAAGGTTGGGAGTAGCCCTAGGATAAGGCACTGAAACTACAAGAGTTCTTAGAGCCTCACAAGGAGGACTCTATCCCCCATGGTGCCCATGTTAGCACAATATTGGTTTATGCCTCATCATTTCATAAGTCCTTCATTATTCATTTTGGTAAATGAATATAACAGGGGAAAATTAAATTCATATTGGGTTATGCCCAATCTCCAAGTTCAAGCATTAATCAACATCTCAAGACAACAATAACCAAAGACACAAGCATTGACAACACTCTCACAAGGTTCCAAGCATCAAAATCACCCATGAATTTTCACTACCTAATCGCATGCAGACAGACAAGCAGGCGCTACCTAAATTCGCTACCTAAATTCTGCCAGAAAACGAATTGTGCAGAGTTATTTTACCAGTTTTTAGTCATTAACTTGAAACTTGGATTATGAACAAATGGGAAGGAATTTTTGAAAACTGGAGAATTTTTTTGTTCATCACATACCAAATAACAAAAACCTCTCTCATTTTTTCAAAATTTTCTATTTTCATAGAGTTATTTGACATATAAATGGTGCTACAGAACGTGTTGCTTAAACTTTGTTTTAAAAATGCTGAACTGACATTTTTGACCAGTTGACTTCTAGGAGGATTTCTAGGTGAAATAAGATGAATTTTAAAAATCCAAAGGAGGTTATTGTCAATAACAGACCCAGGAACATTAACCTCTTTCATTTTTCACACAAGTGTTATGTGTTGGGATATTCGAAAGAATCTTTGAGCCCCATGTTTTCAGTTTTCATGTTTTCCTGTTCGAGACATGTTTTTGTGATACTTGTTGCGGCCAGCTGGAGATGAATTTAACAAAATGAAGAGAGGTTTTTATTCATAACAAGCTTAAATAAAAAATTGGTTCTCATATTTTACATATATGTTGTATTTTGAGAATTATAAGTGGAATTTTGAAGCCTAGTTTTCAGAATTTTGCCTCCTGAAAAGCAGGAAATCAGTTAAAACGTGTCATTCTTTGTTTGTAACGGTTTCTATTTTAGGAAAGGGGTTGGAGTTCAAATTGGTGATATGGAAAGGACCTATGGTGCTATATATTTCATGGTACAAGAGTAGAGTGGGGTTGGAATGGTTGAGCTAAGGCTCCCAGTTGTAATGTTTTGATCTAATTACTATGAACTGGCTATGTACTGGATTTAAGACATTTTGGTTAATAGAAATCATCTCCTCTTTCATCTTATTTGCTTCTAATGATAAATTTTCATGCTTTGAATGATTCACATGAATGTTTGTGGTGATATTATGATGGATGTTTGATCGTTATATTATCATGATGTTTATTTAGCTTCCTTAGTTTTTGAACTCAAGAAGATCTTGTGTTAAGAATATTTCTTCCTTAGGCTTTCTGTAGACCTGATGTTTACAGAAGCCCCTATATTCCTCTCATTGAAGTCTTCCCTCTATTCATACTCACTCCCAATTACTGATTGAATTTAGCCAAGACCTTGATTGTTGGTGCATGCTAGCCTTGTTTTCTGAGTTGGAACATTATTATTTTGAGTCTTGTCCATTTGACCTGTTAAAAACTCATTTACATTTATAAATATTTTGATGTTACCAAGCTCACCTGATTATAGTCTAGGGTGAATTTTGGAGTGATAACAGTGCCTATATGTGTTGTTGAGTTAGTGATTAGTTGAGGAGATTGGTGTCTTTGGTAGGTTGGTGCCTACATCTTGATGATTTGGTACTCAATTAAGGATATTGGTGTCTCCAGTAGGTTGGTTCCTATAATATTTGTAACAATAGTTTGGTGCTTACAAACATTTATAAATATATTTTGGTTTCTCCAGATTAGGTTTCCATGTTAAAATCCGTGCGTTGTGGTTTGAGGTTTATATGTGATTATTGTTCTTAGCTAATAGATGCTTGATGAATGGTTAAATAAGTAAAAATTATCTTCATATTGATTCACCCCTCTTAGTATAAGCGTAATTTCAACACCTTTCACCTTTCAACTAATCAATGAGTATTAATCAGTGGAAATGGGTACTTTTTCTTATGGTGACATTATTTATCTATTTGAAATTAATGGAGAAATTGCTATGACCCAAATGAGGAATATATAGGGATAAATATATATGATATGACCCAAGGGAGGAATATATGGGGCTAAATGTACATGTAATGTGAAAATATATATGTAATAAGGTCATATGAGCGTAATTTCAACACCTTTCACCTTTCAACTAATCCAATAGACCATCAATCATTGGAAATGGGTACTTTTTCTTATGGTGACATTATTTATCTATTTGAAATTAATGGAGAAATTGCTATGACCCAAATGAGGAATATATAGGGATAAATATATATGATATGACCCCAAGGGGAGGAATATATGGGGCTAAATGTACATGTAATGTGAAAATATATATGTAATAAGGTCATATGAATAGTAAAGGGGACTCATGTGCAAGTGTGGATATGTATATATAGAGATCATGTATTCATTATTGGAGACATGTGAATTGTGATGTATGAATCTATTTGATTATTTGGAGAACTTTGGGTCATAACAAAAACCAATATCTCTTTCTTTGGTGGAAATCTTGTAATATCCCCAAAAACATCTCCAAAATCCTTCAAGACTTGATGGTTTTCAATGTTTGACATTATATCTTTGGCTTCCTCTTCCATATGGGCCGCAAAAACTTGATATCATAGATGATTTTAGGGGCTAAATTTCACCAATGGGCTAATTTTCCATGGTTTTTCCCAAAAAAAAGATTCGCGAATTTCCATTTTTTCTAAAAACAACTCACCCAAATTCCAATGAATAAAATTATTTTAGCTTAAAAATCCCCAAAATTTTATAGAAACTATATAAATTCCTTAAAAAATTGAATATTTTTACAAAATTATCGCCAAACATTTTACATTTTGCATATTAAGGACTAGTAAGATTAGCCCAGGTTTCTACATTTTAATATAAATTTCCATCCTTAAAATTAGCCCATGTAGTTCAAAAAATCAAATAATCTCTTCTCATATTCATCCATTCTCATGCTTCCTAACTTGAGTTCAAAGAAATCTTTCATCTTCCTTTCATAGTAATTCTTAGAAAAATATTTCTCTTGGAAATATCCTTTGAACTACATCCATGAGACTGTCTTCTCATCAAGGTGTTTGGCTTGTTTAAGCTAATCTAACCACATGGTTGTATTTCCTTGCAAGTGGTAGGTTGAAATTTTGGTTTCTACCCTTGAAGGGAAATCTTGTAGCTAAAAATATTTCTTCATTTCCAACAACCATGCTTCAACCTCTTCTCCCTTTCTGTGCTCACCATTAAAATTTGGTGACTTGATTTTGTCAAGTTCACCTTGCAAAATGCAAGAATCATGCATTCTTCTCTACCTCCTGAAAAGAGACACACTTGGCATGCTCCCTGGCCCTAAACTTGCACAATATCTTCTAGCTGATTTCTTTAAAAAATGATGGCACCTACTCATGCTCCTTGTCTGCCTTCCATTCCCATGATCATCCATTCTGCTATGGGATCTGGATGTTGCCACTTGTCTACCACTAGCAGCTTGATTTGTGCAAAAAAAATTATTTGCTTGGATATGTAGCATATTTAGACTCTAAAGTATCTCTTCTTTATCTTTCAAAATCCTTTCATTATCTTCCCTATATCTCTGCACTTATTTATATAGGCTTCTCATAGTTATAGGGTCTTGCCTTCCTCTTCTTCTATTAGACTATGTCTCAACATTTCCCATGCTGACATGTAGTCCTATGACCTCCTCCTCATAGTTGTAATATCCCTAGGTGTATTCCATAACTTCATTCCTCATATAAGAACCAAAATTGTCTTCCTCTACCTCTAATTCGACAAGAAATGTGTATGTAATAATTATTGTTAGAACATGCATACTATAAAATATTTGATCATTTGATTATAGTCCATGCATCCAAAACCTAATTATTTATACACATTCCTATTTGAAACAACATTCCAATGGCTATACCCATGACTCATTTTGAGTTATGAGTGAAAATTTACAACCTTATCAAGTTTCAATTTCCATTCATTGCTCTATTTTTTACTGTTGTAAAAACTATTTAATTGTTTTCTAAGAAACCGTAGTGTTCAATTCAAAATTATAGATTGATATATGGATTCTCCTCCTTGATACATTTCCATTAACTACTCATTTTGAAAATTTTGAGCTCCAAGATGAAAGTTATGGTTTGTAGAAGTTTAAATTGTTTTCTCATTTTTACCCCTTAGGGATACAAATGTTTTCTTTTCCATCATGTACAATTTCAAGTACCCAGATTCCAAATCTAGTCCCATGGTTGTATTATGTGGTCTATGGGATTTCCACAATATGCTCCTGTGCCTCAAACTGACTTTTGAGAAAGGAGTTACACCCTTTAAAAGTAAACTAGGGTCGAAAATGTACCTTGTATTGTTTTAGCTATAACTTCCTCATACTAGCTCTGTTTTTCACTCAGAATAACTCGTTGGAAACCTCTTTCTGATTTATTTCATTTATGTAGTAGATATTATGTGTACGTAAGGTACACATAGTTATGTTTATTTCAAATACCTAAAAGTGTTGTTTAGGGCCTTAAAATGTCCATGCAAGTTGATGACCTTCAAAATCTAAAACATTTCATACAAAAATGATTAATTTACTGTTGTAACAATACTTTAATCCAAACTGTTGATCTCAAAATTAGGAGTAATCCCAAACGTTGATCTATTTAAATTTTCCTAAGCATGCATATGAATCTCCACTGTTGATCGCCACTCTAAAGACATCTGGATTGTCCATTCTCCAACATTTGAAACTCCATCGATGATCAACGATTCTTATTAGCAAACCAAACTTGTTCACAAATTTTTCCGAACCCCAATCGCTCCATCGATGATCGACTATTTGTTCAATGAAATTGACTTATTCTCAAATTTATCTAAACCCTGATCATTGCCGGTCGACAATTTCCTTGGAAAACTAAACTTGATGAATTTTTTCGAACCCGGATCATCGGTGATCAATGATTCCTTGGATGACATGGAATGACATGTGGATGCTGACATGGCATGACATGTGGATTATAATGTAGCATGAAAAATGGATGTTGACGAGGCATGACACATGGATGATGATGTGGCATGAAATGTGGGTGTCGACATGGCATGACATGTGGATGACGACGTGGCATGACACATCCTCCTCCTCTTTCCCTTCATTGGCGATCGATAATTTATTTTGCTGAACCAAACACTTCATCAATTTCATCGACATGGTCATCAGTTATCCATAATTTATCTTGGTCGAACGATTTTTTTTGATGATTTAGTTGACCTGACCATTGGCGATCAACGATTTCTCTTGGTCAAACATGTTGAAGTTTGAGTAGCTTCAGAAGATATTCTTATTGTATTTGTATTTTGTTAGACCAAGTCAAAACCCTAAAGAATAATATTATGTTTTATTTTTAAAGTCATCCGTATTGTGCCTTTGTAAAATTCAAATGTAAATTATAAAGTGTCAATTGTACAAGTCGTCCCTGACCTAATTAAAGGGTGAATTAACTACTTTTTATATGAGGCTAGGCACCTCTCTTGGAGAACACACACAACACAAGTTCTCTCTCAAGGAAAAGTGCACAAGTCTTAGGAGGAGACGCACCTACAAAGGAGGAGGGTTTTGGTTATCTCCTGGTCTATCTTTCTTGGTCTAGTGTTGCGCTACTCTATTGTGGTCAGGGTTTATGGTCTATCTTCTGGTTATCTTATGTTTCACGAGATCTCTCTTGGAGAGAGACATTGTACTTGTTGATGAATCTATATTGAAGATTTTTTGTTGTGTTTTCTTCCCCAAGAGGGTTTCCTAGGATAAAACTTGTGTATATTGTGGATGTCTTTCTTTCAGTGATCCTTATGCATGCAATTATTGTTCTAATGGTTAAAAGTTAAAGAATACATAATACACTTAACTTCTTAAGAAAAAAATTAACATCTTATCATAGTAGTCCTAAAAGAATCCATTTTCATAGTCTAGAGGAAATTTTTGGGGAAAACAAGACCATAGGAAGACTCTCCTAACCCTAGCACATATTTTCCTAGGACCTGTTTTGCAGTTTTCACAGTTTTTGAAAATTAGGGTTTCTGCATAAAACCCTAGGTGATGACATCACCCACTTTTTGAAGAGGTTATGACATCACCCACTTTTTGAAGTTCGTTGGTCAAGATAAAAACATCAAGGAGGTTTCCTAAGGAGGGTGCATCTTTCCCTCTGATTAGATTCCAAAATTCACAATTTGAAAATTTAGGGTTTCCCCATAAAACCCCTAGGTCACAACATCTAGAGACAAAATTTGGAGAAGATCTCTGAAGAAATAAGATCATCTTAGCATAGCACACTCTCTGGTAAGAACAAAACCCTTCTTTGCATAAATTTTAATTTATTATATTTTCGTCCCAGGACAAGATGAATTCCAACACTAAGCTTGATGAGAAGCTTTAGGGTGTTGATAACTTCTGAGCCTGGAAGTACAAAGTGAGGCTCATTCTAGAAGAGAATGATCTAGAAGGTTTTTTCAAATAAGAAGTTCAAAATCCAGAGGGGGATGAGCCCAAGGAAAAGCACAAGAAGAATCTGGTCAAGGCAAAGAGGATTATCACAGATTCTATCAAGGATCACTTGATCCCTCATGTCTCATGATTGAAGACTCCAAAGCATATGTTTGATGCTCTATCCCGATTATATGAAGGAAATAATATCAATTGGAAGATGAAATTGAGAAATCGACTCAAGAGTGTGAAGATGCAGAGTTCATAAACCATTCAATCCTACTTCACAAGGGTATCTCAAATCAAAGAACAACTTGAAACCATTGAAGACACAATCGAAGAAGTTGGACTAGTGATGACTACATTAAATGGTCTTTCGAGGTCTTGGGAATCGTTGATTCAAAGAATTTCTTCAAGAATAAAGCTAACAAAGTTTAGCATGCTATGGGAAGATTGCACTCAAGAAAAAGCTAGATTGGCATCAAGAGAAGATAATTTGGGAGATGATGAAAATAAATAACTAGAAGCACATGCCAGAAAAGGAAAGAGCAGGAAAAAGGTTCATTCCCACAAAAAGACTCAAGGGCCACAAAAGGCACAAAAGTTTCAAAAGGATTATTCAAGATATAAATGCTACATCTGCCAGAAGATGGGACACATTGTAAGAAACTATTCTCACTCAAAATATTAGGTCAAAAAAGGAAATCATAAAAGACATCATGCTCGTGCTGCAAAAGATGATGAAACTGATCAGAAGAAAGAAAAAGAAGATGATTCAAGTGAATAATACGTATTTATATCAACTCTTACATGGACAGTTACTCATGGAAGTGACACATGGCTTATTGATAGTGGTACTTCTAAGCACATGCCAAGTTTTTTTTTTATTTGTTAGTTTTTTCGTGACATGTGGGACTAAGCTATGGATAAGAAACTGCGACTCGGGGGCATCTAATCCATCAAAATCACATGGGGATCGCACCTGGCCTGAGCCACACCAAACCTTAACATGGCTGGATTTTTTGTCCTCGCAGGTTTCGAACCAGTGACTTTAACATCACATAGTGCCTTAACAACACACTTCGTCACCGAATGTCCTACACCTCGGGCACAAGCACATGCCAAGTTACAAGGATTCTTTCTCAGAATTAGTTCAAAAGGATTCACCTCACAACGTGAATCTCGATGATGACTATCAATATCCCATTAAAGGAGTAGGAGAAGATTCTTACATATTGGATTCTAGAAATCCTATGAAGATGAAGGGTGTTTTGTATGTACTTGGTTTGAAGAAGAATCTCCTTTCTATCTCAACATTGGATGAGAAAGGATTCAAATTTTCTTTTAATATTGATGGTGAAGTTCTCATGTGGCCAAGAGGAAAGTCTATTGATGATGTTGTGGTGATTGGTGTTCAATAAGGAGGTCTATACAAATTTAAGGGACATTCATATTCAACATTAGTACAAAACACAATTACTCCGAGTGAGCTATGGCATAGAATATTTTCTCACGTAGATTACAAAGCATTACCGATCGTGAGCAAGATGGTAATAAGTCTGCTAGAGATCCAAGTGAATCATGAAGGCATATGCAAGGGATGCACACTAGGAAAGAACGTGAAGAACCCATTTCCAAGTAGAGACAACAAAGCCAAAGGAACATTGGACATCATGCACTCAGACGTGTGTGGACCAATGTCAACCACTTCACTTAGCGGGTAAGTATATTATGTTTCATTTATTGATTTTTTCTCACATAAAACTTGGATTTATTTTTTGAAAGCTAAAAGCAAAGTATTCAACAAGTTCAAAGAATTCAAATCACTTGTTGAAAACCTTTCTGAAAAAAAGATAAAGATATTAAGGTTAAATAATGGAGGAGAATTCACATAAGATGAATTTAAGGCATTCTGCAAAGAAGTTTGGATTAAGAGGGAGCTCTCTAATCCCTACAATCCTCAACAGAATGGTGTGGCAAAAAGAAAGAACCGAAAAATCATGGAAGCAATGAAGGCCATGATTCATGATCAAGATTTGCAAATGCATCTGTGGGAAGAAGCATCCATGAATGTTGTATATGTGTAGAATAGAAGTCCCCACAATATACTTGGGAACAAGACACCAGAAGAAATGTTTACAGATGAAAAGCCAAAGGTTAGCCACCTGAGGATATTTGGTTGTCCAGTGTATGTGCATGTTCCCAAGGAAAATAGATCGAAGTTGTACCCTTCAGGCAAGAAGAGTATATTTGTTGGATGTAGTGAGACATCAAAGGCATACAAAGTCTACATACCTGGTCACCGACAGATTGAGACTAGAAAATATGTCACTGTCAATGAGGATGCAACTTTTAGTAGATCGAGACAAAACCATTCAGATGAGGTCCATGATGAGGAACTTGAAGCTACCAGAGTTGCAGATACAGATGTAGGCCATGATGTTGTACTAGAATATCATGATATGGAAGAACCACAGAGACCTGTAGATTAATCCAAAGATATGAATACAAAGAAGAGAAGACTAACTTGGGTTTGAGAAATTATTTAGGATCCAAATAAGTATGGTTCTCTAGATGGATCTTTTAGAGAAGGCAAGAGGTCACGACCATACTCTAGTTACGTGGAATTGATAAGTGACATTATTGATGTTGAGCCTACCTATTATGAAGAGGCTGCAGAGAAGAAAGAATGGGAGGATGCCATGATTGAGGAGTGCCATTCCATTATAAAAAAATTATATTTGGTATGTGGTTCCAAGACCGAAAGAGAAGATAGTGGTAAGTTCCAAGTGGATTTACAATATGGAGCATTCAACAGATGGCAATGTTGAGAAGTACAAGGAAATGTCTGTGTCTCATGGTTTCTCCCATAAACAAGGAATAGATTATGAGGAGAAATTTTCTTTTGTGGTGAGATACAATTTGGTTAGAACTATAATTGCGATAACTTTAGTAATGAAGTGGAAGGTGTTAGTGAGTATAAATTTACAAAGTCAAAACATCTTGTTTTGTTGCTGTTGAGTCTTGTATTCATGTCCTGGTCTCTTAAATATCATGTGTCAAGGTCCTAGGGTTAGTGTTCCATGACATATTTTATGGGTTCACTCATTTATCAGTCAAGTTTGGGGGTTTTGATTGGGCCATGTACAAGTGAATTAGAGTATCATTCCAAGTCATAGGTGAAGTGATTAGCCATGTTCAAGCTCAAGTCAGTGGTGTCACATTGTTATCCTATAGTCCTTTGTCATCATTTGAAAAGGGTGAGTCTTACGTTGTTACATTATGATTTCAAAGAGTCATGGAAGCATGATATCACATGTACTGAAGTTTTCTTAGGTTTTCCAATCCAAATTGAACCTTTTAAGGACTTGTAACCAATTATTTTAAATTCGCTACAAAACCTCCTAGCTTTTTGCAGTGACTAACTGTCAATGTCAAATCACTTCAGAAATACACTATCTTCATAACAGTTAGGAAATAATGGGTGTAATTTCATGGTATTAAGTGTTTTTCTTTGTCAATCGGGTTTATAGGGTCATGTGTTATTTCTTTTTTTAAAATCATTGAAACTGTGAGTTGCTGTGAAAATGTGATTTGCTACGAAACTGTGATTTGTTGTGAAATTGTTTGTTTGATGCGAAAGTTCAATTTGGTTCGATTTTTTGTGAAACTATAAAGCCTTGCATGATACTTGGATTCCATTGAAGATTCATTTGCTGCTACAGATCTCTTAGGTGATTTAACCCTATCTACCATAAAAAAACTCATTATCTTTATCTGCTGCTAAAATGTGATTTGCTACGAAATTTCTATCCAGTTGTTGTGAAATTCCTTTCTACTAAAGACTTGTCTCTTTAATAAACCCTAAAGTTCTAGGATTCCCTGCACATTGTTTAAATATTTCTACCCCCTACACCCATCATGATCACATCACTCTCCACCAACAACCATGGAAGATGACAAGCAAAAGAAGAGGATATACGCGGGAGGTGGTATAGTGAGGTTCGAACCCCAGGGTCCACAATTGCTGGATTCAAATCCCATTTCTAGATAATATTTTCAAGTAGTGGGATACCTCACCTTCTATAAAAATCTGTAGGGAGGTCACATGGAGGTAGCTAAACAATTTTTCATGAATTTTGATGGAGTCAAAACAGGAGTTGGATCACTAGAAATTCATGTCACATAGTAGACAATTGCAACAACTATAGAAATTCCCTTGCAAGGTGAGAGGTGGTTCAATGGGATGACTCTAGATTCTTCATATTGTAATTGTTATTTTAAACCAGAATTTTAGAATGAAAGTTTGTTAAAAGGGGTGCCAATAAACCATATGTTAGAACACCATGACCAATTGCTGCAAGTGATCCATAGATATTTCACTTTTGAGGGGTGTTTTAACAAGGTCTACCTATACCATATCAGACTACTCACACATTTCACATGTAGGAAATCTCTAAATATTTCATATTACCTTTGTATAATTTTGGGTAAAATGGTTGACAAAGTACAAACAAAGTCTAAGCAAGTTGAATCTAGTCTCTTTCATTTTAGTCTTATCAAGTTGTTAGTCCTTAAGGATCTTAGGAAAAGAAAAAGAGAATGGACTTCCTTTTTGTCTACATCATGGTTTTTTGTAGAAACCAATAGTTATACACCATCAAAGGGAAGTACCCCTTCCACAAATGATAAATCAACTTCTAGCAGTTTGAAAAGGAAAAGAGGAAATGATAAAGAACAACAACCTACTATAATTGAAACCCTTGAGACTACAACCATAATTTCTCTCTGCAAAATATTCAAGGAGAAGGAAAAGGGTAAAGATCCACTAAAACAAGGTATACAAATAATTGTAAACATTAAATAAAACCTTGACAGTAAGAGAGGCAAACTGAAAGGAAAAAAACTTATTTTCACTTGTGAAGCAACAAAAATGGAAAAACCCAAGAGACCCCTCACCAAGTCAGCAACAAAGAAACCAATCCCTGTAGATGAGACATCTCCCTGTCATGAAGTTGAATAAATTGTGGAAGTCCAACCTCCACCAAGTAAAAAAGTGATGTCCAGTTCAAAAGTACTTGAAAAAGAAAAACTTGGTAGACCTGTGACCAGATCAACATCAAGGATACTATATCTGAAATGCATGTTCATTGCACTGCTAAAGAAGTTCTTGAAGCTCAATATCCTTCATAATAATAGAACATGATAGTTAAGAAACTAAGGAAACAGTTAAAATAAGCTCAGGCTGTGATTGTACAATTGAGGGAAGAAAACAAACAAATGAAAAGAAAGATAGAAAAACACTTGGATTTGTGTGAAGAAGCCTTGGAAAACATCAAGAGGATGGTCAAGGGATATCTGCCCCTACAGAAACAAGTAAAAAAATTATACAGACAAAATAAAACATTATAAGCGAAATACAGACTAAGGAAACAACAAATAAAAATAAAAATATGGATTTGATGGCTCAAGTGGCAGTGGAATGATTTGGTAATATTCAAGATATATCATGTTTTTGTTTTTTGTGAGGTCAACTCAAAGTTTTGGAGATGCTAGATCAAGACTAGATCAGTTTTACAACATTAGCAAGCAGGAATAGAGATTTCATAGCAACTTTACCAGTTTTGTTGCAAAACTGTTGAAACAAAGATTTCACAGCAAGTTTCTTGGTTGTTGCGAAATCACACAGTCAGCCCATGTGGAAGCATATTCAACTATCATATGTGATGAGTTTATCATGTCATCATCAAGATCGAAAGATAAACCATTTTGACATTAGATATATGTACTTGAAATATGTTATGGTAGTACAAGTTAGTCAAGAATTCAAAGCCTAAATTATAGGAGTCAGTGGAAAATTAGTTAGTAATCAGTTGTAACTCCTTCTAGAATGTGAAACCCTAAATATTTCGACCTTATTGAGTTAGAAGGTAATGTCATTTCTATATATGGTGAAGAAAATGAAGGTGAAGAGGTTCAAGACTTGAGGAAAAATGCTCTTTCGTTGTTTTATATTTTTAGTTTTGGGTTAATGAAAAGCTTTTTAATAGAGATTCTTGGACAATTTGTCTCAGAGATTCTTGTGTTGACAATCTGCATTTTGTTTTATTTGTGAATGTTTTTCATATTGTTCATCATTATGCTTATTTTTCTATTATGAGTGAATGATTATAGATAAATAATTCACCGTTGATGCTCTTTGTCTCACATTCCATTTTCTTGCATTAGTCTTCTGATATTGTGACATAATTCATCTACTGATAGCTGCTTTGTTATAATTGATGTGTTTCTTTCTTCTCACCACCATACTACAATACCTATAATGACTGACATAATGTTAGGTATCTATCCTTTGAAGTACATCTGTTCATATTAATCAGTTTTGAAAGCTTTGATTTGACATTATTTATTATGAGTCCATGCCCAATGGGTGTTTTACTCAACCCTACCACTATATTTTAAAAACCTCATTCAACTGAAGATCTAGTCATTATGCTTATTAAATAACTAATCTTTTCTATGGATGAGTTATCCGAGAGATCCCTCTCTAGGTTGGAAGGGATAACTTCCAATCTACAAGGGATAACCTCTGGGTTTTCCTTCCACAACCAAGGAAAATTATAGAATGATAATAGAAGGTACACCATATGGACGTGAAGATAACTTTTCTAAATGGTGTAATAGAAGAGGAAGTGTATGTGGAGAAGTATAAGGCAACGTCTTTGGCTCATGGTTTCTCCCAGAAAGAAGGAATATATTATGAGGAGACATTTTCTCATGTGGCGAGATACACTTCGATTAGACATATACTTGTGATAACTTTAGTAATGAAGTGGAAGGTGTTAGTGAGTATAAATTTACAAAGTTAAAACATCTTGTTTTGTTACTGTTGAGTCTTGTAGTCATGTCCTGGTCTCTTAAATATCATGTGTCAAGGTCCTAGGGTTAGTGTTCCATGCCATGTTTTCTTGGGTTCACTCATTTATGAGTCAAGTTTGGTGGTTTTGATTGGGCCATGTCTAAGGGAATTAGAGTATCATTCCAAGTCATAAGTGAAGTGGTTAGTCATGTTCAAGGTTAAGTCAGGTGTGTCACATTGCTATCCTATAGTCCTTTGTCATCATTTGAAAAGAGTGAGTATTAATTTGTTACAGTATGTTTTCAAATATCCATGGGAACATGATATCACATGTACTAAAGGTTTCTTAGGTTTTCCAATCCAAATTGCACCTTTTAGGGACTTGTAACCAATTAGTTTAAATTCGCTGCAAAACCTCCTAGTGTTTCGCAGTGACTAATTTTTAATGTCAAGCCACTTCATAAATACCCTATCTTCATAACGGTTAGGAAATCATGGGAGTAAGGTCATGGGAGTAAGTTTTTTCCTTTTCAATCGGGTTTATAAGGTCATGTGTTATTTTTTTTTTTAAATCATTGAAACTGTGATTTGTTGTGAAACTACTTGTTTGTTGCGAAAGTTCAATTTGGTTCGATTTGTTGTGAAATGATAAAGCCTTTCATGATTCTTGGATACCATTGAAGCTTCATTTGTTTCTAAATATCTCTCAGGTTATTTAACCTTATCTTCCATAAAAAAATTCACTATCTTTATCTGCTGCTAAACTGCAATTTGTTGTGAAATTTCTATCCAGATGTTGCGAAATTCCTTGCTGCTAAAGCCCTGTCTCTTGAATAAACCATAAAGTTATAGGATTCCCTACATATTGTTTAAATATTTCTACCCCATACACCCACCATCATCATATCACTCTCCACCAACAACCATGGAACATGACAAGCATGACAAGCAAAAGAAGAGGATATACAAGGGAGGTGATATAGTGAGGTTTGAACTCCAGGGTCCACAATTGATGGATTCAAATTCCATTTTAAGATAATATTTTCAAGAATTGGGATGCCTCACCTTCTGTAAAATCTATAGGGAGGTCACACGGAGGTAGCTAAACAATTTTCCATGAATTTTGATGGAGTCAAAACAAGAGTTGGATCACTGGAAATTCAAGTCACGGAGTAGACAATTGCAACAACTACAGAAATGCCCCTACAAGGTGAGAGGTGGTTCAATGGGATGACTCTAGATTCTTCATATTATAATGATTATTTTAAACCAGGATTTAAGAATGGAAATTTGTCAAAAGGGGTGCTAAGAAACCACATGTTAGAACTCCATGACCAATTGTTGCGAGTGATCCATAGATATTTCACTTGTGAGGGGTGTTTCAACAAGGTCTACATGTACCATATCAAGCTACTCATTCATTTCACAGGTAAGAAAGCTCTAAATATTCCATATTACCTTTGTAGAAGTTTGGGGAAAATGGTTGGAAAAGTACAAACAAAGTCTAAGCAAGTTGAATCTAGTCTCTTTCATTTTAGTCTTATCAAGTTGTTAGTCCTTGAGGAGCTTAGGAAAACAAATGGAGAAAGGATTTTTTTTTTTCTACATCATGGTTTTGTGTAGAAAACACTAGTTCTCCACCATCAAAGGGAAGTACCCCTTCCAAAACTGATAAAGCAACTTCTAGCAATTTGAAAAGGAAAAGAGGAAATGACAAAGAACAACAACCTGTTATAATTGAAACCCCTAAGACTACAACCATAATTTATCTTAGGAAAAGATTCAAGGAGAAGGAAAAGAGTAAAGAGCCACTAAAACAAGGTATAAAGTGTTGTTGGGAAAAACATCCTACGGACTAGAAAATAGAGTTCAGACTTTGCATGTAGATTTGTCTGAATAGATATTACTTTCTACCTACATCCCTAGATTTAAATCCCCTTTTCTCAGTAAATGCATGGAAAGATCCACCTACCTTGTTACCGGTGTTTGATGTCGATCCTCTGCTGTGCTTGATTACTTGTTCACAATGCTCCTTCCAAAGATGACCTGCACTCAAGACAAACAACAACTATGCATGCATGCTACTTCTATACTAACGAGTTAGAAATCAAACATAAACTAATCAAACCATAGAAAGTTCATGAATTGGGACGGGAAAAGCATTCTCTTTATTACTTAAAATGAGTCAACTTACAAAAGTTGAGATCGGCCACCGCTCCTTGAACCATATCCTTGGATCCTCTTCTTCTGTCCTTTAAACGCTTTGCTTTAAATCTCCTTTGGCATTAGGAAAGGCTAAAGGGTTGGGACGATGTAATACGTAAATGGGCAGAGTTTCTTTGCTATATTTTTTCCTCCTCCAAATGGTACCCCTACCCCTTCTTTTATAAGCGAGAAGGAGCTAGGTTTTTGGATGAACCCTCGGCCATGCATGGCCGAGAGTTTCAAGTAACTCACCCATAGCTTTTTGTTCCATCGACAACTTTCATTTTTTCGTGCTTTTGTAGGTACACGTGGGCTGTTGTGAGTCATCTAGCGTGTACACACGTGCAGTAATGGGTTAGGGTACGTGGGCCTTTACACAAGAGGATTTTCAAAGAGTTGTTCAACAGAGTTTTGGCAAAGAAGGGATATGAGTTGGCCTGATGCCAGGTAATCATGTGTGGTGCAATTTAGGGTTATAACAGATGCCCCCTAATGTGTGAGGTCATAAGAGCATTTGATGGCCGAAATACATTACCAATCTTTACTGATGTGTCGAACGATTGAGCCCAAGGATCAGGAACCAGGAGGTACCGTCTGCAAAATAAAAAATGTCTCACCGAGGCGGGCATACCCATGCTCGGGATAAAATAGAACCATAGCTACCAATCAAATACATTGTAGATCCATGTCAAATAACTATAAAGAGTAGCCACAAACAATACATAGTGGAGCTACATCTCGAAATCAGAAAGATATACATATAGATTATCCATCTTCCAGAAGTTGATTTGGCCTGATGGCTGGAGATGAGATCTTCAGAGCTCGAGCAACAACTTCAAAATATTCAAAACTTAGGTAGGAGTGTAATATGGCTGTACGAATGCACTACCCAGAGGTCTTCAACGCTCGTCGGTCATGGACTTGATAATTTTGATGATCGGGCTGAAGGCTTCAGTGATTTCGAACAAGGACTTGATTGGACGTTCAGGATGGCCGGGTATGCAGACAAGAGACATATTGCAGAGGGGCTGACTTAGGCTTAGTGAAAAAATTCCCTTGGATAATAGCATGACAAGTGATGAGACTCAGGCATCATATATGTTAATCATAAGTCTATGAAGCAGGAGGCAACACAAACTCTCCATATGTTTGGAAGAATAACCAAATGGTGGAGGACACAAATCTATATAGTGAGAAAATATTCCTAAGGTCATACTCCATCCCATAGTCAGATGATCAAACAAACATATGTGCTTTAGCCAAGGATGACTCATTATGCTGCCAATAAAGAAAATACTTTTCCCATCCTCTTTTTGGGGTATATTTGATTTTTTTTTTTGTTCTTTTTGATAATTTTGGAAAAAGAATAAAGGAATATTATGTTACAATGGAGGAACGAGTATTGCAAACATACAAGCTCAAGGCACAAGGACAAGACTAATGTTCTGGTAAAATGATACTCGGGAAAAATCCTCCGGCGGCCAAAGGTGTTAAGACACAGAAGCAAACTGTCACAAGGCTGGTGGATAAGGTATGTAAATGCGGTTGATAAAACACATAATGGTAACATCCTTCGATGTAAGTTTAACGAGCCCAGAGAAGGTAAGCTCAGTGGTTTTTCATATTTAGAGAGTCTGAAAAAACATAAAAGGAGACTCCACTGGGGTACCTTTTTCGAAGATAGTCTAGTCAGTTCAAAAAAGGGGTAAACTAGCATCGATTAGATGTCGATTCAAAACCATTTTAACGAGTGTGACAAGGACAAGATCACTCGACCATTTTTCACTTTTAAGGAGTCTGAAAAAAGCTTAACTATGGACTCCGTTAGGAATATTCTTTTGGACCAATTTAACGAGTGTGAAAGAATAAGGTCACTCGACGATCTTTTCAATTTTAGGGAGTCTGAAAAGAGCTTAACTATGGACTCCATGGGGGTTTCTTTTTCGTAAGTTTAGTCCCTTAGGCCCGAAAAAGGGATAAAATTATACCTGAGAGTACTCTTCTAAAGAACATAAGTTCTATAGAGTATACCTTTGTTCGTGCAATTGACCGTCCGAACCAAAAAAGGGGTAAACTACTGCCGGACAGACGTGACTTCAAATTTCAGTTTAACGAGTGTGAAAGGCCACAAGATTGCTCAACAATCTTTTCACGTTTAGAGGGTCTGAAAAGGGCTTAAAATAAGACCCATTTGAGGAACGTTGTTCTGGACCAAATGAACAAGTGTGAAGAAACAATATCACTCGGAAATCTTTTCATCTTTAAGGAGTCTGAAAAGGGCTTAAAGAAGACTCCATAATGGTTACTTTTCTCAGTTAATTTGGATGAGATAGAAAAGCATAAATGCAGTCTCGTCGGAAGTTGCTTTCAGATCTCAAAGTGAGCTTGAAAAACAACAAAGTTAGCTCATGATAGACTCTTTGTGGGTCGATGCCTGGCATCTCCTTGGGGGAGATGTATGCTCCGACGGAAACATTGTCTATGCCGCCAGGGGTTCTGGAGATATTGATAGGTATTGTTTCAACAATGGTTGCCATATTACCCTCAGCATAGATCTTGTGTGTAGCTAAGGGATCAATATGACAAGACCTATTTCCGGTCATAGTTACAGTGAATTATCCTGATTCGATTTGGTTTAACTCTGGGAGAAAATGTGATCTGTGATGAAGATATTCCCAGGGTTTGTCCAGACTAGTCATTGCTTTGATTACTGCTTCATCTGAAGGTAAGACTAAGTCTAACGAATTGACGTTAGCAAGAGAACCTTGAGCCCCAATAGGCTCTAGAAGCAGATCTAACTCTTGTGCAGGAGTCGGATCGGTGTTAGCTGAAGCTTGTTGGACTAAAGAGTACGCTACTTTAGTGGCAGACAAGGGCATGGAAATGCCTGAGTGCCCTGTCTCATCCATCTTGGTTGATGGGGAAGGAAGAATCCATGGATCCTCGAAGTAAGTCGTGAGGAACAATGACACTTGAAAAATCTCAACCTTATGGTGATTAGATATAAATTTGATATCGGCTTGAGGAGGTGGGTAATTGAAGGTACCCATCAAGGATGGGCACAAACCAACTCCTACGTTGACGACACCTGGTTGAGGATTATCAATCATTGGGACCGTGGATGCCCCCAAAGTTGGGTCAGGTCTGGAGAAAGACAATTGATCAATGGTCACTATCCGACCCTCGTGTGGAAACAACAAGACCCGAAAAATTGTAGCAACCATAGCTTGCATAGTATAAGTCCAAATTCATCCTAAAAAGAATTTATAGTCGAGGGGAGCATCGAATGGTATTATTTCCTAACTACACGGGGAAGGAAGGAATGATGCCATGTGGTCGGAACGAACAACCGTCTAAAGCAGTGAGGAGAGTAGGTGATGGAGACAAAACGGGCTGGCCAATGGCCTTCCAACATGCCAATGACATAACGCATGTCGAGGCACCCTCGTCGACCACCATGCAAAAGATATTCTGTGTAAAAGTTTTCGTGGGGTAAGCCACTACTATCTGAAATGCTACGTGGTAAGGTAGACGAGGTTTTAAGTCGGTTGTATCTAACATGATTGTACTCGGATTACAAGTCTCAGTAGAGCCCAAAGAGGTTAACAAGGCTTTCCTCTGAGCAGGGAAACTTTGGAGGACCTCCAAAGCAGACATCGCACAAGGGGTTTGTGATAAATATTCCACCACAGAGTAATTCTAGGCTGCCCTTGCATTTGGGTTGTGAGAAACGTTTTTAAATGCACCCTTTGGAATGCATGTCATTGTTTCTCCCAACGTCTTCTCAATCTGTAGAGGAAGAGATGGGATATTAGCTTCTTTACCCTTCTCACAAGCGCTTGGTTTACTATAATCGTGCACTTTAGTTGATATGAAAGCATCACCCCTAACCATATATACGTTTGAAGATGAGGGATTGTTTGGAGGCGAGCAGGTTTCTTGGCTGCCCCCTTCTGTGCTTATAGAGGCTTGAGTTAGATTTTGCCCATGTTGAAAGGGATTAGTCAACACTGCTTGATGTTGTTGTGTGACAAACTTTTGGGCCTCTACAAGTCGAGGAAAAAGATGGTTCGGGTGGTTTTCTGCGCACAAGTTGCATGGATACCTCGCCTTCCATTTTTCCGTGTTATCCCTGCCAGCGTTATCAGTGGGTTTTTTATCCCCCTTACCCTTCTTTCATTGTTTTTTCTTCCCTTCAGGCTGTTTGGGTGGCCTTTGGGTTAGTCGACTGCACGGTGTGTACTTTCAATGTTTGGGTAGGGGGAGCAGCCAAAGCAGTAGTTTGGCTGGCCGCTGTGTGTTGTATGGATAACTGTTGCATTTGCTTTGTCAATTGCTTTGCGAGCTTGGTTTGTGCTGAACCAACAATACCATTGGCATGTGGTCCAAATCTCTATCTAGTTTTATCTAGTATCGAACGTGGCGCATATGGCAAGATGTTGTATAATAAACTAGACTGAGAATAGATGAGCTCAAACTGTTGAGCCCTCATGATGGCATCTTCTTTGGAGAAAAATCCGAATGTTGCGACATCTTTGGATAACTGTGGGACTAAAGACTTAAGGAAACACTCAAGCATGAATGATGGTGGGATTGGTACCTTGATTAAACTCTTCCGACATCTCCACTCTCAGATATGATCAGAGATATGGTCCGCTGTTGTCTGTTCAAAATTGGCGAGCAACTCTGTGCCAGAGTCGTATCTCACAGGTAATTGGAAATGGTTAAGGAAGGCCATCACCAATTCTCCAAAAGAAGAGTATCTTGAGTGATTGAGCTCGATGTACCATTTCGCGACACTCCCAATGAGAGTACGTTGAAACAATTGCAATTGTACAGAGTCATATTTCAATGAGTTAGATGAGCACCGAAGATGAAAGGTAGTCACATGATCACCTGGATCTTCATTAGGCTTGGCCTCGAACTTTGGAATGTTCGAAGGCAACTTCATCGGCATCGGAGGCCAACGCGGATCGTGACAAATGGGGTCATTTAACAACCTTGTCAAATTTGGCAAGTGTAAAGTTGCCAGGAATGGTAGTTTGGGTTGCTACTGATAACCTGGGAAAAGGGGTCCTGGAGTTTGACTGGAACTAGGTTGCCAGGAAAATTTTGGCTGCTGGCCGAGATTCTGGTAGAAACCATGGCCCTGACCAACATAAGGATTTTGCATCTGTGGAGACATCATCAGCTGATTTCCCAAAAAGGACATAGAGTGTTGGGATGCATTGTATTCGAATGACTTTGGGAAGGATTACCCCATGTTGGTCCCGTGGGGATAGGTATAGTAGTCTGTCCGGGGTTCCATTGATTGTGGAAAGAATTACCCCAGAACGACATTCTGGAGGAGGGAACGAATTCTTGCCCTGAATTCCAAGGTCTTGCTATGTGTGCCCCCTGTGCAGGAATAGTACCCTGCGCAGGAGTAGATTGTCCAAAAATGGGGTTGCCCCCAGTCGGGAAAGTGGCTGACGAGAATGTGTTGTTACCAAACGTTCCGTTCCAAGAAAATGGTGTCGAACCTACCGACATACTATGCGAAGGTGGTCCTTGACTCCCCGCTCCAAATAAACTATTGTGTGTAGGTTGCCCGATGGATTGTTGATGCGAACCACCGAGCAAAGGGGACAAAGGAGGGATATGACCTCCTGCGTAAGGAAAAGCATTAAAATGGATAGGAGTGCCCCCAAACTGACCTTGCAGAGGAGCGCTAGAGCTCCCTGCCCCTAGAACCAAAGTATGTAAAGTGGAGTAGGTTAGTACATGCCCCTAGAACCAAAGTATGTAAAGTGGAGTAGGTTAGTACAAAACTTGTACCCGAACAAGGCATACCATATGAGAACAGAAGGCTTGTCGCACTAGGTGTGAAAAGGGTTGTGACCGCCACCAAAAATGGGTTCGGACCACTATGCAAAGTAATTGCGGTCGAGACAATGGTGGCCCAGACCATCGACAAACGAAAGTTAGGAGAAGCTTCTCCAGTGGTAACAACAATGATAGGAACGGAAGAATTCCCAGAGGAAGTAAAAACATTTGTTTCCATTGCTATGTGAGGTACTGTCTGGCATTCGCAGGAATGGATTGCGCCAACAAATGTCCCAAGATATCGCTATTACCAACCGGACCAAGAGCGGTTGTTTCAAGGTTCAAAATGGTCGAATCCTCCGGGGGTTATTCAGGCAAAATGGTTTGTAACCCGATCGCTCAAAAGACCCTTGTTATTCAGCTTTCAATCTTTAATGGTGGCGTGGTGGCTCCAGCAACTTCCGCCAGTGTGCCAAGCACTTTCGCGGGATCGACGGAAGCTCTGGATCCTCCACCGGTGAGAAGATCCAAGACACCGCAGTCTAAATCGCCTCCAAAAGTAACACACACCAAAAAATGGTCCCCGGTGAGACAAGACAAGAAATCACTATATTTAAAGAACAAATACAACAACTTCAACAATTGGAGCAACTTACCTGCAAGTGCAACCGAACACAAGCATCCTCCGGTATTCTCGCAAAGCTGGCCGACAAGGTTCCGCCCCAGGTACCATGGTATACCCGCACATTGTAGGCGTCCCTAAAAAGATTTTCAACTAGGTTGCCAAAGACGCTGTCAGCCACCAAGTGGTATAGTCAAAAGTCGTAGACCATAAATGAGTTGGTAGTATTGGAGCCCTAAACTCCTGCCAAGGGTATCAGCAAAATGCGTCCAAAGACAATCGAGAGGACCTCGAACGGATTCGGAGACCCACGGGTTCCATGGCAAATGTAATTGACGGAATCCCAAAACAAGCCCCTCTATATGTGTTCTCCACTGCCACATCCAACTTCAGGGTTATCTCCACTACCTTCCACACGCGACCTCGTGTTTAACCCCTATATTAGAGGGGGTTCCTAGATAACTTCCACGAAACCTGACTTAGACACTCCCTATCTCATCTAATGTTTGGTTTTGAATACCTTGAAGAGTTTCCTCTCCAACTCAATTCAAGGCTCTAACTCAATCCATCAACCTAATCCAAGGCCCTAGTCCTGAACTAGTTTGTGAACCCTACAAACATAAAAGTCTAGTAGATTTTAAAATTAGCGTTGCTTTTATGGCTTTGTCTTACATCAAGGGGTATGAGGGTGAAACTGATGATGTGTAAAAGAAGAAAGCAAAAAATGAATAAAAAAGCTGGAAACAAAACTTTTACTGAATGTCAAATTTCAACAAGTTTTCAAAAAAGAAAGATTTTTATTTTTTCTAAGATTTTGGATAGCAAACTCAAAGGAATTTCACTCGACTACGAGCTACTTATGATCTAAGTGAACTGCAAAAACTTATGAAATAAAAAACTTCTCCCTAGCTAATGATGCAAAACACACTCTTCAACAAAAAGAGATTTTTATTTATTTAATTAAGTGCTAGTAAAGCAAGAAAGGAAAAATACCGACAAGAAAAAAACCAAGAAAAACAATTCTGGCTCAAAGTGCAGATCGCAAAGAATCAGATTAAAGAATCAGATTAAAGAATCACACAATGGAAATTGTAAAAACAATGACTCTCACGCTTGTCTAAAAACCATAAGAAAACAAATAAATTATATTTTTATATTTTTCTGCCAACGTTTTAAATGAGAAAAAACAAGCTAAGGCTAAAAATAATCCTAAGCTACTGACTATTCAAACATAGATTCAAACACCTGAGAGGAATACTTCTTATTAAAGGAGGGGATGACTGCCCCACCCTGAACAAAAATTAGCTTGTACAAGCACGTGACTGTCACTCAAACCGAACGCGTGCGAACATGTGTTAAACAACAATAGAGGGTGTGTACACACGGGCTGACCTTGTACAGGCCGCATGTCTATCTAAACTCTAAAGAAAAATATGAAAAAAGACAGACTAGACCAGGAAGAGACCTCTGGTATTGATAACCAGGATCCCTTGAAGGCTTTGATACTCTTTCTAACAGAAAAAAAATAATGCAGGAAAAAATAATAAGGCAAAAAACAATCTGAGATAGGACTGTTAGCAAACAAGACTCAAACAGAATTCTAGAAAACCCCCTGAGAATGTGTAATTTTGATAGGGAAGAGGAGGACTTCCTTTGAGGTTCTCTGAACTCCTACACACTACTGCTATCTCTACAACTAGCGTTCACACATGGGTTGTAAGAGGATAGGGCACGGGTACACGTGTGCAGGCCTGGTGCAGGCCGCATGTACCTCTGTGTGTCCCGAAAAAAATAGTCAAGAAAAAGTCAGGGAAAGTTGGTATGGAAAACCAGACTCCCTGCTAGCTCAGACCTTACAGAAATGAAAAGAAAAGACAGGTAGGAAAAAACTTGTCTTTAAACTACCCAAAAACTTAAAAAAAATTCCAGGAACCCTAAAGAGTATTCTCCCCAGTATGGTCACCAATTCTGTTGTTGGGAAAAACACCCTATGCACTAGCAAATAGAGTTCAGACTTTGCATGCATATTTGAATGAATATAAATTACTTTCTACCTACATCCCTAGATTTAAATCCCCTTTTCTCAGTAAATGCATGGAAAGATCCACCTACCTTGTTACCGACGTTTGATGTCGATTCTCCATTGTGCTTGATTACTTGTTTGCAATTCTCCTTCCAAAGATGACCTACACTCAAGACAAACAACAACTAAGCATGCATGCTACTTCTATACTAACGGGTTAGAAATCAAACATAAACTAATCAAACCATAGAAAGTTCATGAATTGGGACGAGAAAAACATTCTCTTATTACTTAAAATGAGTCATCTTACAAAAGTTGAGACCGGCCACCGCTCCTTGAACCTGATCCTGGGCTCCTCTTCTTCTGTTCTTCAACTACTTTGCTTTAAATATCCTTTGGCATTAGGAAAGGCTAAAGGGTTGGGACAATGGAATACGTAAATGGGCAGAGTTTCTTTGCTATATTTTTTCCTCCTCCAAATGGTACCCCTACCCCTTCTTTTATAGGCTAGAAGGAGCTAGGTTTTTGGATGAACCCTCAGCCATGCATGGCCGGGAGTTTTAGTTAAATCACCCATATCTTTTTGTTCCATCGACAACTTTCCTTTTTTCATGCTTTTGTAGGTACACACAGGTTGTTGTGAGTCAGCCAGCGTGTACACGCGTGCAATAATGGGTTAGGGCGCGTGGGCCTTTACACAAGAGGATTTTCAAAGAGTTGTTCAACAGAGTTTTGGAAAAGAAGGGATATGAGTTGGCCTGATGCCAGGTAATCATGTGTGGTGCAATTTAGGGTTATAACATAAAGACAATTGTAAACATTGAATAAATCCCTGACAGTAAGAGAGGTAAATTGAAAGGAAAAAATATTATTTTCACTCGTGAAGCAACATAAATGGAAAAACCCAAGAGACCCCTCACCAGGTCAGAAAAAAAGAAAGTAATCCCTGTAGGTGAGACATATCCCTTTCATGAAGCTGAAGAAATTGTGGAAGTCCAACCTCTACCAGGTAAAAAAGTGATGTTCAATCCATAAGTACTTGACAAAGAAAAACTTGGAAGACCTGTTACCAGATCAACAACAAGGATACTAGATCTAAGATGCATGTTCAGTGTGCTGTTGAAGAAGATGTTGAAGCTTAATATCCTTTAGAAGAAGAGAACATGATAGTTAATAAACTAAGGAAACCGTTAAAAGAAGCTCAGGCTGTGATTGTATAATTGAGGGAAGAAAACAGACAAATGAAAAGAAAGATAGAAGAACACTTGGATTTGTGTGAAGAAGACTTGGAAAACATCAAGAGGATGGTCAAGAGATCTATTCCCCTACACAAACAAGTAAAAAAATTATACAGACAAAACAAAACATTACAGGAAAAATACATACTAAGGCAACAACAAATTGCAAAGAAAAATATGGATTTGTTGGCTCAAGTGGTAGTGAAATAATTTGCTAATACTCAAGATATATCATGTTTTTTATTTTTTTGTGGTCAAATCAAAGTTTTGGAGATGAGAGATCAATCCTGGAGTAGTTTTACAATGTCAGTAAGCATGAACAAAGATATTGTAGCAACTTTACTAGTTTTGCTGCGAAACTATTGAAACAAAGATTTCACATCAAGTTTCTTGGTTATTGCGAAATCACATAGTCAACCCATGTGGAATCATATTCAATTGTCATATGTGATGTGTTTGTCATGTCATCATCAATATTCAAAGATAAACCATTTTGAAATTAGAGATATGTACTTGAAATATGTTATGGTTGTACAAGTTAGTCAAGAAATCAAACCCTAAATTATAGGAGTCTATGGAAAATTAGTTAGTAATCAGTTGTAACTCCTTCTAGAATGTGAAACCCTAAATATTTAGACCTTATTGATTTATAAGGTAATGTAATTTCTATATATGGTGAAGAAAATAAAGGTGAAGAGGTTCGAGACTTGAGGAAACAATATCTTTTTCGCTGCTGTATATTTTTTTGCGTTAATGAAAAGCTTTTGAATAGAGATTCTTGGACAGTTTGTCTCATAGATTCTTGTCTTGAAAATCTGTAGTGTGTTTTCTTTGTGAAGGTTTTTCATCTTGTTCATGATTATGTTTATTTTTCTATTCTGAGTGAATGATTATAGATAAAGAATTCATCGTTGATGCTCTTTATATCACATTCAGTTTTCCTGCATTAGTCTTTTGATATTGTGACAAAATTCATCTACTAATAGATGCTTTGTTATAATTGATGTGTTGCTTTATTCTCACCACCATACTACAATACCTATGATGATTGACATACTAATAGGTGTCTAGCCTTTGAAGTACATCTGTTCATATTAACCAGTTTTGAAAGCTTTGATTTGACATTATTTATTATGACTCCATTCCCAATGGGTGTTTTACTCAACCCTACCACTATATTTTAAAAACCTCATTCAACTAAAGATCTAGCAATTGTGATTATTAAATAACTAGACTTTTCTGTGGTTGAGTTATCAGAGAGATACCTCTCTGGGTTGGAAGGGATAAATTCCAATCGACAAGTTGGTTTGTGGTTACCTCTGGGTTTTCCTTCCATAGACAAGGCAAATTGTAGAGTGATAAAAGAAGGTACACCAGATGGACGTGAATACAACTTTTCTAGATGGTGTAATAGAAGAGGAAGTGTATGTGGAGAAACCACAAGGTTTCAAGACACATGATAGTCATACACATGTGTGCATATTGAAGAAATAATTGTATGGATTAAATCAAGCACCCAGGGCATGTTACGATAAAAATGAAAGTTTCCTAATGAGCTTGGGCTTTACCAAGAGTAAAGAAGATTCCAACCTTTACTACAAGGTTGTAGATGGTGGACCTATGATATTACTATTATATGTGGATGACATGTTTCTAACAGGGGATGAGAAGCTCATTGCTAAGAGTAAGTGGAAGCTTGCTACAAAATTAGAGATGAAAGACCTAGGTATGATGCATTATTTATTAGGTCTAGAGGTATGGAAAAGACCGCGTGAGATTTTCCTTAACCAAGGAATATATGTTGTAGAGATTCTGAATGATGGATTGTAAATCCATTCCTACACCAATGGTGATGAATCTCAAGTTATTGAGTGATACATCTTCAGAGACATTGGATTCCACCATGTATAGAGAGATGATTGTTTTTTTGATTTACTTAACGAACACAAGGCCGGATATATGTTTTGCGGTGAACACATTGAGTCAGTATATGGTCGAACCTAGAGGTGTTCACTTGATTGTATAAAAAACATGCGTTGAGGTACATGAAAGGCACAATTGACTATGGACTCAGATATTTTTCGGATCGTGAGATAATCCTGCAAGACTATACTGATTCAGATTGGTTTGGTAGTGTTGAAGACCGGAAGATTACATTTGGAACCTGCTTCAATTTGGGATCAACTACGATCTCATGGTTGAGCAGGAAGCATACTACTGTAGCACTCAGTACGACTAAGGTTGAATATATAGTTGCATGTTCATCTAATCACGAAGCAGTGTGGCTTTGGAAGTTGCTTGTAATATTTTTTTATCTCGAGTTAGAGGCAACTTGTAGATGATGCATCAACCAGAGTTGTGTGAAGTTCTAAGAGAACCTGATGTTTCATGACAAGTCCAAGAATATCAAGATCAGGTACCATTATATCATAGATATGGTGTAAAAGGGAGCAATGAAGCTTCAATATGTCGCTACAGATGAACATATAGAATATGTGTTAACCAATCCTCTATCAAGGGTGAATTTTCTATGCTTTAGGGACAAGATTGGTGTGGTACAGGAGGACCTCCCTAGTAATATGGAGTGATGATTTACAGATGAAACTATAGGGTAGAAACATGAGGGTGTGGCAGCAAAAATAGGTAGTCATTCATGGGAATGCTACTCACTGTGGCACCAATTAGCATGAAATTTCACAAGGTTAGTAGATTTCGAGCCTTCGGGGCTGGTGAGTTTACCATCTTTTCAAGCTGGAGGGCCAACCTGTTTGGTTGGAGGTGTTTCCTAGCCTTGGGCTAGATGGGTAGTGTGTGTGCACTACATCGCCTAATCCTTTTGATTAGACACATGTTCATTGTGGACTAGTTTCTTGGTGTGTCAACCAGAAGTACTAGCTTTAGGGATAGATTCCAGATTCTATGTGAGTTGGTGAGTTTACTAGTTCTATGTGAAATAGATGCCAAATTATGTGTGAGTTGGCGAGTTTCCCAGTTCCATGTTAACTAGATAAAGCCCCACGATGACATAAATCCCGAAAGGATGATGAGACCCTGGATGCATGATGTGGTTAAAAAAAATCTTCAATATAGATTTTTGGAAAGTCAACAAGTCAATGGTCAAGTGTACAGAAGTGAAAAAGCAGTCGTGTTGATCATGCCAGAAGAATACCTTCATTTCTAAGAGGGAGTGTTGAAGTTTGGGTAGCTTAGAAAAATATTCTTATTGTATTTGTATTGTATTAGACCAAGTCAAAACCCTGAAGAATAATATTATGTTGTATTTGTAAAGTCGACCCTATTGTGCCTTTGTAAAATTCAAATGTAAATTAGAAAGTGTCAATTGTACAAGTCAACCCTGACCTAATTAAATGGTGACTTAACTACTATTTATATGAGGTTAGGTGCCTCACTTAGAGAAGACACACAACACAAGTTCTCTCTCAAGGAAAAGTGCACAAGTCTTAGGAGGAGACACACCTACAAAGGAAGAGTGTTTTCATGGAGGGTTTTGGTTATCTCTTGGTCTATCTTTCTTGGTCTAGTGTTGTGCTACTCTATTGTGGTTAGGGTTTTTGGTCTATCTTCTGGTTATCTTCTGTTTTGTGAGATCTCTCTTGGAGAGAGACATTGTACTTGTTAATGAATCTATATTGAAGAAGTTTTGTTGGGTTTTCTTCCCCAAGAGGGTTTCCCAAGATAAAGTTTGTGTATATTGTGGATGTATTTCTTTCAATGATCCTTATGCATGAAATTATTGTTCTTATGGTTAAAATTTAAAGAATACAAAATACACATAACTGCTTAATTGCAATTTTAATAAAATGAAACACTTTTTCGATTTCACCAAATTGACCATCGATGATCGATAATTTATCTTGGTTGGAATAAGTTCACTCATGAATTTAGCCAAACTTCGATACTTAGAATTTTTTGATAAAAATTCTGGGATGAATCTAGGTCATTGATCTCCCAATCATAATGATCTTGACCGTTGATTCACCATACTTTTTCCAACTCTGCTAATGAGTCTCGACCGTCGATTTTCTTCTTCCAACTTCAAAAGAAAATATCCACTATCGATCTACGCCATTTTGCCAATTCTGAAAACTTATAAGTTTTTTTATCAATCTAAGATGAATATGCACCACTGATCTCCAAAAAAAACAAGATCACGATCGTTGATCCATCAAACTTCCTCAACTTCTTCAACCATCATTAAAACATAAATTTCAAACTTCCAACTCAAATTTAACTCTGCAACCTATAGATTAACACTCATGATCACCTCTTAGACAATTATGAGGGCAATTTTGATTCAAATTGCTCTAAGTTTTTTGGGGATCTCAATCTATTTTCACAATTTTCCCCAAATCTAGCATAGGTGGAACTCTGCAACAATGAATTTATACAAAATTCACATGGGTCTTAGGCCATACAATCTCAACGTTAAACCTTGATGTAAGGTACCAGATGTATTATGCACAACATAAACAAAATTATTATGACAAATACCAATAGAAAAATAAAAAATAGAGAAAAATAACACCATAAATGATACCTCTATTGATAGAAATCCAAGTTCACTTTCCTCTTCGAGGGGGGAACCTCCAGCAAAGCATAGTTCAATTACAAAATAATTATCAACAAGAAACTTTCCCATGCATTCTACTCCTATTTATACGTTTTCTATTTTGTAGCAAACATTATAGAGGAAGATCATTCTAGAAGCGGAAGCTTCTATTAAGTCTTCTTACATTAGACGTGTACACATTATTAGTTAGGGAGGTTATTTCCCTAACACTTGAGATATATAGAGGGTGCTCTCATTGTCCACTCACAACTCATATAATCCCACAACCCATTGATATTCTCCTACAACTATCCTAAATCCCCTCCACATCTCTTCCTCTCAACCTACCCAACCCAATGAATGTACCCCTTCACTATTCTCAATCCATCAAACATCCCATTCATTTATTAGGGTCTTTTTGGCGCATGCAACCAAGAATATCACTACTGGGAACTAAAGGGAACTCATTGCTAGGAAAACTACCAGAAAACAATAGCAATAACTTGTTGCATGAAACTCTCACATTATTTTACTCTTCAGGAATGACAACTTGGTTCTTCCACAATCCTGACAAATTGCTTCTTCAGTATTCAGCTCCAAAAATGATCCCGAATTCTCCCTCAATTTTTTCTCCAACTCCAGTGCACTTCCTTTATGTTCTCTTCTTGTTGTTCATGAAAAAACATGACTGTCTAAAACTGCTCTTTTAGTCATACAAATTTCCTCCATTTTTCTTTTTTTCTTGACTTACAATGTTCCCTAAGATGATTGTACTTCAGCCCCATGCTCCCAATAACTATGGGATGTTACTCCTCACACCTATCCTCTTACATGCATTTAATGATTGGGTTCTTCTACACTCAAGGGAAAATTAGAAGGTTCAACTCAAAACATTAAAATCAGGAAAAATATTTTGGAATTAAATTCATGAATAAAACTCCCCTTTTTAGACCCCTCCTCTTTTGTGTATTAATCAACCCCCATCTATGTCCATGTCCCCCAATAGTTGGAGTCACATTTTATTTATTGAAATTAAGAATTACAATTCACATATACATCGCTTGGCCACATTCATACATTACTACATTATGCATTAATTAAACTGAGGATTATAGATGGGATTTTACACAATCATATCCACCCAAATCACTATATTAAATAAGGCTATGAGGAAAGAACAAGAAATGGAGGAAGATATGTTGGAAATTAATGCAGACCCTAATATTATTTTAGGAAGATTGCAATGACAGATGATGTCCATTGCAGTTTCATATCAGAGCACATCCACACTAGTCTGAAATATAGATGATAGAGCGATTATAGGAGGAATATTTCATGGTCAACCACCAAATGTTTGATCCTTTCCTCTTCAAAATGAACTTTCTCATGCAAAGTAAGATGCATAAATTGCATAATTGAATAGAACTAATAGACATATGAAAATGTGATAACTTGATTGAAGAGAATTGAAGAGAAAATACCACATCAAAAACACTAGAATGATGGAGCACCCATGTATGGCTTCAGGGAACGTCTAGAGAGAAACCAAAATATTGAAAATCCTAGGCCTGGATCTCTTTGATTCCAAAATACTAATGTTGTTGTAATAGATGAAGTTAATGATGAGATTATCAAAGATGAAGATCAATTCCCCCCCCAGCCCCCCTAGAAGTTAACAATGAAGTACCTTATGGAATTCTTGAATCAATGGAGATGGATGATGATGCAATGTCATTTTCAGAAGGAGACTTAGTAGCTAAAGATGAGGAATTTTTAAACAAGGAATAAGGTAATGTGGTCCAAACAAGAGCTCAATTGAATAAGTTTCAAGGAAGAAATCTTGTTCCTCCACAAGTTGAAAATGAAAAAGGATCTAAAGGTGGCCCTTTCATTCTAGAAAAGAACATGGGGAAAAATTCTCAAAAAAAGTGATGAAAGAGGAATTATTCTAAGATGACTTATAATATTATTGATGACTTGAAAAAATTGCATATTACCCTTCCATTTTTGGAAGTGGTGAAGATTCCCTAACAAAAGGAAAATCTACTCAAAGTATTGTAAAATGGAGACAATATTGATACAAGAGTAGAGGCAACAATCATCGGTAATCGACAACAAAATTCTTCCTCTTTCATGAGAACTCGAGGAAAAATACCTCCTTTTGATAATCTTTGGAGAAACCCGAGCTGATATTGCATAATTGTATGGTATAGTGGTGCCACTAATAATATCATGCATCTTTTCATAATGCAAGCAATTAATTTGGAATGCACCAAGTATTTTGCAAAGGGAGAAAGTATCTATGCAATTGATTCAAGAAAGGTCCCAACATATGGAGAAATCGAATATTTTTGTGCATGGATAAGATTTGCACCTCATGTCACAAGAGTTTTTACTATAATTGTGGTAGAATAACATGCAACATATTTTGTTGTACTATGAAGAGAGAGGTGGTTTCCCTTGGGAGGATAGATAATTAATGATGGAAGTTTCATGATTTTTTACAAACAAATATGGAGGCCTTATCAGGGTTACTCGTGAATATAGAAATCCTCTTCTATTCAAGAAGAAATAAATTGAAGTAGTGGTCAATTACATCGATGATGGTCATGGAAATTATACCATTTTTTTGTGAAGATGATATCAATATTCAAGATAATGATGAAGCCCCATTCTTTTGGAAAATGTTCTTTGATGGTTCTTCCTCAAAATTTGGATATGAAGCAGATGTGGTTTTTTAAAAATCCACAAGGAGAATTACATCCTCGTGCATTTTGATTATAATTTGAATGTACAAATAATGAGGCAGAATATGAAGATTTGATCCAATGATTAACTCTTGCTCATCATATGGTGATTATCAATCTTATAGTCATGGGAGACTTAGAATTAGTCATCAAACATGTCTGGAAAATATACAATACTAAGAAGGATCAATTGAAGACTTATGCTAAAATAGTTTGGGATCTCATCCAAACATTCAACTCTTTTAACATATTGTTCATTAAAAGAGAAATAAACCACATGACCAATTCATTGGGAGTATCAACTTTACTTTTTAATCCAGAAATATCAAACAATTCATTCTAGGTCAAGGTGATTTTTGGACCATCTATCCTAGACAACCAAGATTTTTGGCAAATTTTTGAAAACAAAGAACATATTGTTGAGTTTCTTGTAAGGAAGAATGTTGATGAAGAAGAGTTTATAGAAGATCAAAATTCCAAGTTTCTTAATCATCAAAGTGATTTAAAGGATCCAATTCTCATAGAGTCATTGTTTACTCAAGATGATAAAGTCATGAAGGGAAATCCATGAGGAGAGGTTTCACTCAAAAGGGTTCAAGAAACTCATAAAGTAAATATTGGAACCCTAGAGAACCCAAAATTTTTGAACTTGGGTAGTACATGTACCAAGGGTGATATAAAGTAGTATGTCGAACTCTTCAGAGAATTTTATGATATTTTCACATGGACATATGATGATCTCAAACAATATGATAAAAGTATCATCCAACATGCCACACCTTTGAAGGAAGGAACTAAACTAGTCAGGAAAAATCCAAGAATAATCAATCCTAATCTAAATCCTTTAATTAAAATGGAGCTTGAAAATATGGAAAGCAGAGGAATCATTTTTCCAGTCACACTCTGATTGGATCTCAAATCCATTGATAGTAAGGAAAAAGAATGGAGAAATTAGATTATGTGTCAATTTTTTAGATCTCAACAAAGCTTCTCTTAAAGATAATTATCCTATGTCGAACATGGAAATGTTGTTACAAGAAGTCACTAGTTCAACAATAATGTCCATGATGGATAGGTTTTCTGGATATAATAAAGTACCAATTGCAGATGAAGACAGACATAAGATGACCTTTACAACACCTTGGGGAACATATGCTTACATCTAAATGCCATTTGGATTGAAGAATTATGGAGCAACATTTCAAAGAGAAATGGATCATGCATTCAAGGAGATAATAAGCAAGATCATGGAAGATTACCAAGACGATTTAATAGTCTACTCAAAACTGAGGGAAAAACACTTTTTACATATTCAACAAGTTTTTCAATGATGTAGATTATATGACATATCTCTTAATCCTAAGAAATGTGTGTTTGTAGTATAAGAAGAAAAATTGTTGGGACACATTGTAAACAAAGATGGAATTTATATAGACCCTAAAATAAGTAAATCCATAGTATAATTGAAGCCTCCTAGAAGCCATAAAGTAGTTCAATCATTCTTAGGGAAAATACATTTTTTTTTTTTTTCAGAAAATTTGTGCCTAATTATGTTTCCATTTTTAAACTAATGAATAAGTTGTTAAAAAAGGATAAATTTTTGAATGGTCTGAAGAAGCTCATAAATATTTCTTGGACATAAAATTTGCAATCTCCACAGCTCCAGTCCTCATTAGTCCTGATGTTGGGAAAGATTTCATTATATACTCTTTTTTTTCATAAGAAACTATTGTTTCCATATTAACACAGAAGAATATTCTGAAGGAAGAGCGCCCTATTTCCTTTATGAGTAAGTTCTTGCAAGAATATGAATTGAAGTACTCTCCCATGGAGAAACATGCATTTTCCTTGGTCAAGGAATTCTCCTACTTCATAAATTAAATCATGACATCTCACATGACCGCCTATGTGCCATATCCTCTTATTAAGATGATGGTGTCTCAACAACTTAGAGAAGGGAGATGGGCCAATTGGTTGGAAAAATTACAAGAATATGACATAGAAATAAAACCACTAAAATATGTGAAGGGAAAAGGATTATGCAAGCTAATTTAAGTTATTGAAGAAGTAAACATTGAAAAAACCCTTTTTACACAAGATGAGGTAATATCAATATCAAAATGGTGCAAAAAAATTGTATTTTATTTGAAGTAAGGGAAATTTCCAAATAGTGTGACAACAAAAGAGAGATCATTAAAAATGAAATCAAATTCTCATGTATTGATTTCTAGAATATTATTTCGGAGAAATATTGATCATATACTATTAGTATGTTTGAGCCTCTCCAATTCCAGTGAAGTTATAAAGGACATACATGAAGGTGTCTGTGGTGGTCATTTTGATCCAATGGTAAAGTCTCACAAAATCATTAAATATGTTTTTTATGGGCCAACATTATTCAGAGATGTACATAACTTTGTAATAAAATGATTTCCATATCAAAAGTTCTTTGGTAAAGAGAAGAGGGTTGATATGTCTCTAAAGACAATCACAGTTGAAATTCTTTTTACTCAATGGGGCCTGGATGTTGTTGGTCCAATAAATCCTAAATACAACAAAGACCATTCTTACATAGTAAAAACAAACAATTATTTCACAAAATGGCTAGAAGAAATAACTTTGAAGGAAACTAATACTAAGCATCTTATTCAGTTTTTATAAGAGAATATTTTATCAAGATTTGGTGTACCAGAGAAGTTTATTTCAGATAATGGTCCAATATTCATCATTTCAAAATTTACTGCCTTCTATGGTAAATTTGGCATACTAATGGGACAATCATCGAATTACTATCCTAAAGGGAATGGATTGGATGAATCAACCAATAAAACTCTGGCACAAATTCTCAAGAAAATAGTTGCTACAAACTCAAAGGATTGGCATAAGAAACTCCTCAATGTATTATGGGCCAGTAGAATAACACCAAAAAATAGCACGAGACATTCGCCATTATCCTTAGTTTATGGAAAATATGCACAATTGTTAGTACATCTTGAACTGAATGCATTAGATATTTCTATCACTATTGAAGATGAAGAAGGGATTACACCAATTCAAGCTCAGTTTCACCAATTAATGCAGCTAGAGAAGAAAAGAGAACAAGCATTAATCAATATTCAAAAAAGGAAAGAAATATTTTAATTGAAGTTCCACAACAAAGGAATTTCACAAATATCAAATTGTCTAATTTTGAAAGAAGTCCAAAGAAAAACCTTTGTTAGACTCAAATTTTATGCCCTATGGACTGGACCTTACCAAATTGAAAATATATGTGGTTTCAATTCATACATGTTAAAGCAATGGATGACCAAGTTTTGAAATTGCATGTCAATGGGAAACAACTAAAACATTTCTTCTCATGATCTTATATATGGTTCCGAACAAAATGTATATAGTCAACTCTATATTATTTCTATGTATAGCCCTCTTGTAAATTCCACCATGTATAAGTATCCCATTGAATCCATTTCCCAATGAATTTAGGCCTTCTGGATTCTCAACAACCCATAGGGTGTCACTGTCATGCAGTTGGAGCTGATATGTTGGACCATTTTCATGCATCCCCTTCTTTTATTTTTATAGGTCCATACATAGAACTCATTTTTGTGTTTTTTTTCACCCATTTTTCTTTTGTTTATACTTGGGAAAAAATTTCACAACACTTAGCTATTTTATTGATTTTTATGGGATTCCTTATCTTATGCGGAGATTCCTTATCTTTCTATAACAATTTCCCCGCACTCCGCACAAAAAAATCTCCCACATAGCCCAATAATTAGTTTATTTTAACCTTCCCTTTTGTGTGGAGGACCCATCATCACTCTCCTCTCTGCACAAACTCCACACAACCTTTTCTTACACAAATGTGTTCTTCCACACAACTCTTGTGGATGACACCCTACATATCCCACTCTTTGCACTCACCATATCTTCAGACCCCCACACTTCTGCACACCTTTCCCTTCCACAAAAATTTTAGTTTTGCACTTCTAAAGTTTTTCACAACTAATGTTATAAGGATTAGTGTCTATATATCTATACTCAGTGAAATATTCATAAGTATTATGAGCCTTGCACATTCTTCAAGGGCCATTCATGACACATTAATGAGTTTTTATTTGTGAGGTAAAGGACGGTGATCCAAGGATAGTGTGGATTAATTATCCCACTTTGATGAAAACACCCTTAGCCCCCCATGGATGGCGCTTGACACCTCCTGGTCTCTAGATATATGACATGATATGAATTAGCTCTCTTGGATCCCTATTGGATCCTTCCTAAAAAGCACATAGGCCCTTTTACTTTCTTTATGAGTAGGTCCACACATAACTTGTTTGACGCTTTATACTAAGCCCCTTCATCCTTGGCAGAATGGCATATGAACTTGGGCTAGAACCAAGCTCTGGCCAAAAGGCACTATTTGGAGCTCCAAGACTCCAACACTCTGTGAACATTCACCAGCTTTACCAGAAGTTCCAATTCACCAAACTCCCTTTCACTCAGACATAAGTGTTCACGTAACTTGTGGCTATAACCCAGGTCTCGCTTGAAAGGTGCTCCGACGCTACGTGACTTCGTTTCTCCAGAGGATACCAAAACCATACACTCAAACCTCCCGGAGTGGTTACCGACCGATCTCGTTCATAAAGTGACGTGACCGACATGTGTAGGTCCTCTCCCTATCCTCCCACTTTCCAACTTCTCCATAGTTATATTTTACTTGTCCCATATCAGACAGCTTACGTTTAACTATGGAATTCCCAGATCGACAGTCCTTGGGAATTCGAGACTCCTTTTCTCTCTGCACTCTCCTTTAATCCAACAGATGGCGAGGATTCCCCTTCCTCTATGATCTATGGTGGATATCTAATCTGGGACTTCAGGACTCTAGGATTCAGAGCTTCCTTACCTCCAAGCAATAATACATCCTGTACAACTGAACATTGAACCGTAATCTACAATTCACGCTCCTCCTACAACCAGTGACTGCGATTAACTATGAAACTACGACACTTTGGGGTTCCTCACTTAGAACAACCACCACCAAACTTCTGAACAACCGAACGATGAATTGGAAAAGTGTAGAGATCAATAGCCCATGCTGCACTACCAATCTATGGTTGAGATTCGCTTTGGGACTTCGTAGCTTCAGGGCTTCCTGCTTCGAAAAAAACTGACCAAAAAATCCCAGATTGTTGAATCATCGAACCACCAAAAGGTTCAGGGATATAAGGACTCTCATTCTCCTTTGATCAACGAATAGGATTTATTCCTAGCTTTAGAACTTCGAGGCTCCAACCACTCTACAAAAACTACCTTCAAAATATCCCGGATAGACAAAATTCTGAAGGGCTTAACGATTAATGACCCCCACTTCACTGCAAATCTATGACCGATATTAATTCGTGACTCTGGGATTCAATGGTTTTCCACTCTCCAACAAAAATACCTCTCGGAGTGTCAAATATTTGAATCATGATATCTACGCTCGCGCTCTCTTGCACTTAGATCCAATGACTAGGATTTGATCTCCTTTGATGTGCGCTCTCCTCTGGTCTGGGTTTGATCCAACAACCTAGATTTGTTTCCAAAGCCAATCCAATGAATGTTGTAGCTTCTTCTCCTCTGCGGATCTATTTCCCTTCAACAAGAATTTTTTTGAAGTTTTCAAAGGCTTGGCCTTTGTATTCTCTTCTCGTAGGACCGACTTCTTGGTCTCTACTTGCATTCTACGAAATTCTATCCCTCCTGAGATTTGTTACTTCAAATGAAGTATGGGTGGACACCTTGTGCTTCTTCTGTAGTATAGAACTTTAAAAATTTCTCACCCTCTGCATTTCTAGCATAAGATGTGTGCACACTTGAACTATCTCTCCTTAGCTTTGAACTCCTCAAATTCAAAGCGGCTCGACCCTTTGTTCTTCCAAATGAATTTTTATGCCCTCCTAGAACTCTCACTCTTCCTCCCAAGCTTTACCAACACTTTAACAAAGTTTTGGATTTGTTCACTCCTTGCACTCACTCTCCTGAGTCTTGCAATTTACAAACTCACATGCACACTCCTTTCACTTACTCTATGTACACTTTCACTATCCCTCCTTAGCTTGACTAATTCAGGTGTGCCCAACTGGCATGCTCCTCTCGAACTTGAAGCTGATTTCTTGCGTTGGCCTTTCAGATTTTTCCAACAAATCTAATGTTCACTCCTTGCACAACCTTGGGAGCTCAAAACACTCATAAAATCTCTACAGGCAGGTGTTTCAAACATTTCCTGCAAACAAAATTTTATATGCTCATTGAATTCACAGATGCATAGTAATCATTCAAAAAACCACACACTCATTCAAATAGACACATAGATACTCAAAAATAAATTCAACTTTTATTAATTGTGAAGTATTAAAATAGTTACAACGGTTTCAAGATTGGATTGCAACATAGTCTTTGTTCTTCTTCTCCTCTCCAGAATTCTCCCAATCTATTCTCTTGAGAATTATTCTCCTCTCTTACATTATGATCCCAATACAATTGATTCACACACAAAAGAGGGGCTTCTCAAGCCTTCCTCACCTAAATGCATTAAATTACATTTAATTTAAATCAACTCCAGACCAAATCTGGATTCATCTACCTTTCAGCCCTTAAAGGCAACTTACACTATCCTTACAAAAATAAATTGTCTCAGCCCTCCTCGAGCCTTACACACTTAATTCTGGAACATTCTCGAGGCTCACAACTGTGTGGGACTCCTCCTCTTTCATATCCTTATGAACATATCTCAGTATCTGCTCATTCTCTTCCTCCATGACAATCTTGTAAATTCTAACCTTGTACAATATCTACTGCAAACAAATATTCAGAAAAATAGAAAATATACAATGGAAAATACAAACATTACATAGAGATTTTTCCCCTGGAAACCCAAACTGGGAAAACCAACATATTCTATATTATTCATTGTGATACATTATTTACAATACAATATACATATAGGAGCTAGCGGCATCCAAAACCCTAACCCAATGACCTGGATTAGTCCAAAACCCTAATTCCTTAACCGGAAATAGAAAACCATCGGCAAAAACCATGTGCACCCCCCGAGGGGGGGCCTAGTGCCCCCCCCTATAACCCCCCTGCGTTCCCGGAGCATGCGCTCAAACACTACCACTCGTGCAAAGAATATAACACATACCCAAAAAGTCTCTGCAGGCTATCCTCCTCCTTCTGCATCTGCAACACATGCACTAGACATTAGGCTTCTTGGAAAGGGTATGTTGACCCTTCCAATGATCAGATTGACCTTTGATCCTCCTCCTTGAGATTTTAAGTATTCAACTTCTCATCATCTTCATTCATGTGAATTTCAACCCCACATGAATCTTCATACTCCTGAGGCTTCTATCCTGCCTCTCTCTCCTTCTCTTCTGTCAACAATCCTTGCTAATCTAAACTCTCCTCTGAGTTCTCGATACTCTTTGACAGTCCCATATTCTCTTTTCCCTCCTGGAAACTGGACTTTTCCTTTATGCCCTCCTGAAAGTATTTGAGATATTCAATTAATCTCCCTTCACCATCGAGGCTCTCTCCATCTTTCGGTTTACATATGTAAACCATATTCTCCTCTATGTCCTTGAGGTTTTCCACTTGCCTCAGCCACCTCCTCGGTATCTGATTTTTCCTCCTGAGCATCAATTGTTGGATAGGCCACTTCACCTTCCTTTTCATAGGCAAAAGTGAGGGGGAACATACAACCTCTGTGAGCATAGACAGTCTAGTGCAAAAGTTAGGGGGAACATACAACCTCTGTGAGCATAGACAAACTAGTGCAAAAGTCAGGGAGAACATACAACCTCTGTGAGCCTAGTCAAACCTTTTGAGCCATGAGAAAAAGTCAAGGCATCTAGAAAAAGATAGGTTGAATATAAAATTCCTATGATCTAGAAACAAACGATATTCCTAATATTTCAAGTGATATAAATGTATTGATCTAGTGCGTTGGCAAGTGTAACATTATCCACCGTGAAGAGAATTTTGAATTTCCTTGTAAAGAGTCAAGGTGTAACTGAAGTCTTAAGTCTAGTTATATTTTAGAACTAAAGTGTAATGTTGAGTTGCAACTGAAGTCTTAAGTCTAGCTCTATTTTAGAACTAAAGTGTAATGTTGAGTTGCAACTGAAGTCTTAAGTCTAGTTCTATTTTAGAACTAAAGTGTAATTTTGAGTTGCAACTGAAGTCTTAAGTCTAGTTCTATTTTAGAACTAAAGTGTAATGTTGAATTCCAACTGAAGTCTTAAGTCTAGTTCTATTTTAGAACTAAAGTGTAATGTTGAGTTGCAACTGAATTCTTAAGACTAGTTCTATTTTAGAACTAAAGTGTAATGTTGAGTTGTAACAAAAGTCTCAAGTCTAGTTCTATTTTCGAACTAAAGTATTCCAGTCTCAAGTCTAGTTCTAACTTCGAACTAAAGTATGAAGCTGAGTTATGATTAACTCATGAAAACAGGTTACTATTTCGAGCTTCTCCTCTTCTCCTCTTCAACCTATATAAGCAGAGGTCGAACCTTCTCTTCAACACAGTTTTGATATGCAGGTTAAGTGTGAAGCAATAGAGGCACATATCAATGATAAAGAGGCAGCATAACAAAGAAGCATATCAATGCTTTATATCAACAATAGAGGCAACATATCAGAGGTGTATTTCAGCAAGGTCTTTTAGTTCTTTGTCAGGTCAGAGTCATCTTGGCAAGCTCTTTAAGAGAATAACATTCATGGTGGATATTCGTAAGTGATCTTACATTATTAATGCAATAAAGGAATATCATTTGTTGGGGTTTTTCTCCCTATACAGGGTTTCCCTAGGGGTATATGTGTTGTTGATGTGCATGCTTACTCATCTACATAGTTATTTCTATTCGATTATGATTTGGTATTGTTGAAGTGTATTAAGATGGAATCAAAGTGTTGAAGAAAATAAAAGAATTAATCCGCATAAGAAATTAAGCTCATAATTTAACATGGTATCAGAGATTAGGGTGTGTTAAACGTGTTGAAATGAAACAAAAGGTACACACAGATCCAATCTAGCTTAATTAAGTTTCCAGTGTGAAGTCCATGGCATCCTCCATTTCAGTCAGGGTTGAGGATAGGCTCGAAGGAGCTACCAAATTTAATGTGTGGAAGCTCTGGATAACAAATATCTTGCAAGAGCATGATCTTGAGTAGTACGTGACCACAATGGTGGAGGAACCCATGGATAATGCAGGAAGAGCGTCCTTCAAGAAGAGTCAAGAAAAGGCCAATCAAATCATCTTTGACTCATTCAAAGAGAGTATAATGCCCGCAATGACTTTGTTAATGACTGCCAAGGACTGTATGGATACCTTGGTGAATCTATATGAGAAACAGGCTCCAAGTCAAAAGAGGACACTTAAGCACAAGATTAAGTATTTGAGTATAGAGAAAGGTGAATCAGTGGCATATTTTTGTTCCAACATAGCCTAGATCAGAGATCAACTTTTGGTCATAGGGGTGACAATGGACGATGATTATTTAGTGCAGGCCATTTTTTACGGTCTTCCTTCTTCATGGGATACCTTCTTATCCACTGTAAGTGGGAGAGAGATTCAACCCACGTTTGAGAGGTTATGGCATGATTTCCTCTAGGAGGAGAGTCACACAGCTACTAGGAGTGAGATAATTAAAGATGATCACTCATCTTTAGTATCAATATTCAAAGGAAAGAACAAAGGCACTCTCCAGAAAGGTTCTCAGAGGAAGCCAAACACCAAAGGTACATTCAAAGGAAAGCATATTGATACATCTAAGATTGAATGCTTTAGTTGTAATAAGTTGGGTCATTTTGCTAAAGATTGTTGGTTTAGAAATAAATATCCAAGGAAAGGGAAACATCATGCCTCAACTGCTGAGGATGGTGAATCCAAAAGAAATAAAAAAAATCCTTCTAATGAGAAAGAAAATAGAAAAGAATATTACGTGGTTTCTTCCTTATCCAATTCAGTTTTCATGGGGTCGAAAACTTGGTTAGTAGATAGTGGTGCATCAAAGCACATGATAGGTTATAAGGAGATCCTCTCAGATTTCAAGACAAAATCTTTTGCAGAACAGGTTAAGCTTGGGGATGACAAATGCTACAAGATAGAGGGACTAGGCTTTGTCTCCTTTAGATTGGAATCTGGGGCTAGACTTCATATTGATGAAGTATTTTATGTTCCAAGGCTCAAGAAGAATCTACTATCAGTTGCAACCCTTGAGGACAAGGGGTATTGGGTGATCTTCAAGGTCAAGAAGTCATTACTATGGGCTAAAGGTAGCCTCTTAAGTACAACAAAACCCATTGGAAATCGTAGTGGAGGACTGTACATTGTGTCAGGACAGTCAGTTTGTGCATTATCTCATGATGCGACTAGTTCCAACGAGTTGTGGCACAGAAGAATTGGACATATTCATTACAAATCTCTTCCAGATCTACTGAACTCGGGATGTGACATGCCCTCTATTTCTCTTAGTAAAAATGAAATTTGTAAGGGATGCATGCTAGGTAAAAATGTAAAGAAAGCATTTCCTAGTAGTGACAAAAAAGCTCAGGGCATCTTATATATGGTTCATTCTGATGTATGTGGTCCCATGTCATCTCCCTCACTCAGTGGTTGTTTGTATTATGTCATTTTTATTGATGATTAATCAAGAAGATGTTGGATATATTTTCTTAAAGATAAAAGTGACACATTTGATAAATTCAAAGAGTATAAAGCCTTTATTGAAAAGAAGACAAGGAAACAGATCATAATCCTCAGAACAAACAATGGAGGAGAGTTTGAATCTCTTCAGTTTGAGGATTTCTGCAAGTCAGCAGGAATCAAGAGACATTTGACCATGCCATGTAAACCTCAACAAAATGGAGTTGTTGAGAGAAAAAATAGGACAATTTGTGAGGCAGTGAAAGAAATGATGTTTGAACAGGATCTGCCAAATTATTTATGGGAAGACGCTACCTCCACTGCTGTGTATATTCAAAACATGTGTCCACATGCTATCTTGAAGGACAAGACTCCTGAAGAGGTATTCTCAAGGATCAAACCTGAAGTAGGGAATCTAAGGATATTTGGGTGTCCTGTGTATATTCATGTCCCTAAGGAAAAGAGGACAAAGATGGAACCCTCAGGAAATAAATGGGTTTTTGTGGGGTACAGTGAGAACTCCAAGGCTTACAGGATTTATGTACCAGGTCAGAGGCAAATAGAGGTAAGAAGAGATGTGACTTTCCATGAGGAAGCCACATTTAAGAAATACAAAGAGCTTCAACAGGAATAGGAAGCAGTTCATCCAACTTCATCCTCTTCTGAAAATGAAGAGTCATATGATCAAAGGGAGGAACCTCATGAAGGGCCAAGTAATGAGCCCCTAGAACCTGTTGAATTTTTAGAAATAAGTCTTGAAGAACCTCCAGCGAAAAGGAAGCCAAGGTGGCTTAAATAAATAGTGCAGGAAGCAGAAAGGATAGTTTCTCCCAAAGGAACTTTCAGGGAAAGGAAGAGGCCTCATAGGTTTGGAGGCTATGTTGCACTGATGAGGAGCATTAGTGATGTTAAACCTTATTCATTTGAAGAAGCAGATAAATTACAAGTATGGAAGGATTCCATGCTTGAGGAATACGAGTCTATTAAAAAGAACAATTTTTGGGACATTGTGTCGAGGCCAAAAGACAAATCAATGGTTTCTTCCAAATGGATCTATAAGATCAAACATGCAGCTGATGGAAGTGTGAAAAAGTTCAAAACAATATTTGTAGTTAGAGGCTTCACTCATAAAGAAGGAATCAACTATGAAGAGAATTTTTCTCCTGTAGCCAGGTATACCTCCATTCAAACTATTATTGCTTTAGCTCTCGTTCTTGGTTGGAAGCTACATCAGATGGATGTAAAGATAGAATTCTTGAATGGAAAGATTGAGCAGGAGGTATTTGTGGAACAACCAGATGGTTTTATACTTCATAACAAAGGCACTCATGTATGCAAGCTAAGGAAGGCCTTGTTTGGTCTTAAGTAGGCTCCCAGAGTTTGGTATGAGAGGATTGATGGATTTCTTAAAAGCCTTGGATTTCAAAAAAGTGATGTTGATGCAAATATGTACTTCAAGGTAAGAGGTAACCAACCTATTATATTAATACTGTATATTGATGATCTCTTTCTAACAAGAGATGAAGGGATAATAGCCTAGTGTAAGAGGGATCTAACCCCAGAATTTGATATGAAAGACTTAGGCTTGATGCATTACTTCCTAGGATTGGAAGTATGGCAAAGACAAGACGAGATATTTTTGGCATAAGGAAAATACACAGTGGATGTACTAAAGAGGTTTGGTATGATGGATTGCAAATCCATGTCTACTTCGATGATTACCAACCTGAGGAAGCTACATGATTCTGATACAGGTTTATATTTGGTGGATCCCACCATGTATAGGCAGCTAATTAGATCATTGATGTACATGATCCACACTAGGCCAGATATATGTTATGCAGTGATTGCAATGAGTTAGTTCATGACTGAACCGAGACAAAGAGACTGGGTGGTAGAAAAGCACATCTTGAGATATCTCAGAGAGACCATTAATTGTGGTATGAGATATACATCCAGTGGTGGTTTATTTCTGCATGGGTATGCAGATGTTGACTGCGCAGGAATCCCAGTGGATTGGAAGAGTACTTCTAGATACTGATTCAGTTTAGGATCTTTTATGATCTCTTGGTCAAGCCGAAAGTAGGGATCCATTGCACAGAGTACAACAGCGGCTGAGTACATTGCAACAAGTGATGCTAGCAAGGAAGCAGTATAGTTCAGAAAATTGGTTTCTGGGTTGTTTGGTGACAAGCTCGAGATGACGGTGGTTCACTGTGATAATTAAAGTTGCATAAAATTGACAGAGAAATCAATATTTCATGGCAGGTCAAAACATATTGACATGAGGTACCACTACATCCGATACTTGGTCCAGATAAAAACGGTAAAGTTATAGTACATAGCCACGAGCGAGCAGGTAGCTGATATCCTAACCAAGCCTCTGACCTCGAGACAGTTTGTGCAGCTGAGAGGCAAGCTTGGTGTGGCTGAGAATGAATCCCTCACTGACAGGGATTGTTAAATTTGGCAGCATTGATAGTCATTCTCGAATGAGAGGCCATATGGGCCACCCTGAGGCTAGCCAGGGAGATTTGGAGAATCAACCAGTCTTGTGAGGTATTGACAAAATCCAGGGGGAACGTACAACCTCCGTGAGTCAAACCAAAAGTTAGGACGAACAAGATGCTATGTGAGTCTAATGCAAAAGTCAGGGGGAACGTACAACCTCTGTGAGCATAGACAGTCTAGTGCAAAATTCATGGGGAACGTACAACCTCTGTGAGCATAGACAAACTAGTGCAAAATTTAGGGGGACTAACTCTCTGCTCTGAACAACACTGACAAAAAAACTCTCGTATTTTCGAATTGTCGAACCGCCGAAGGGTTCGAGTATCTAACATCTCTCGATCTCCTTTGATCAATGGATATGATTTGTTCTGGGCTTAGAAGCTTCGGGGCTCCAGACACTCTGCAACAACTATCTCCAAAATCTCTCGGATAGTCGAAATGTCGAAGGGATTAACGATCAATGACCCCCACTTCATTGAAAATCTACGATCAAGATTAATTCAGGACTCCATGCTTTGGGGGTTTTTCGCTCTCCAACAAAAATACCTCCCTAAGTGTCAAATATCTGAATCATGATATCTATTCTCACGCTCTCTTGTGCTCAAATCCAATGGTTTGGATTTGATCCCCTTTTTTGTGCGCTCTCCTATGGTATGGGTTTGATCCAACGACCCAGATATGTTTCCACAACCAATCCAACAATTGTTGTAGCTTCTTCTCTTCTGCATCTTCTTTTACCTTCAATAAGGAATTTTCTCAATTTTTCAAAGGCTTGGCCTTTGTCTTCTCTTCCCGCAGGACCAACTTCTTGGTCTCTGCTTGTGTTCTACGAAATATTATCCCTCCCGGGATTTGTTACTTAGAATGAAGTATGGACACACACCTTGCACTTCTCCTACAGTCTGTAACTTTATAAAGTTCTCACCCTCTACACTCCTAGCATAGGCTCTGTGCACACTTGCACTTTCTCTCCTGATATTTGAAATCCTCAACCTCAAAAGGGCTCAACCCTTTGTTATTCCAAATGACTTCTTGTGCCCTCTTAGCATTCCCGCTCTTCCTCCTAAGTTTTACCAACACTTTAACAAAGTGTTGGCTTCGTGCACTCCTTGCACTCCCTCTCCTGAGTCTTGGACTTTACAGACTCACCTGCGCACTCCTTGTGCTTACTCTGCRTAGAATTGAACTATCCCTCCTGAGCTTGACTGATTCTGGTGTGCCCACCTGACACGCTCCTCCCGAAATTGAAACTGAGTTCTTGCGCACTCCTTGCATTGGCCTTTCAGAGTTTTCCAACAACTCTAATGTGCACTCCATACACAACCTTGGGATCCTAGAACACTTAGAAAATATCTACAGGCAGGGGTTTCCAAAATTTCCTGCAAATAAAACATTTATATGCTCATGGCATTCACACATGCACAATAAACTTTCAGAAAACTACACACTCATTCAGAAAAACACAGAGATACTCAAAAATAAACTCAACTTTTAGTAATTGTGAATGTTTACAATAGTTACAATGGTTTCAAGACTGGACTGCAACAAAGTCTCAGTTCTTCTTCTCCTCTCCAGAATTCTCCTAATCTATTCTCTTGAGAATTATTATCCTCTCTTACATTATTATCTCAATACAATTGATTCACAAACAAAATAGGGGTTTCTTGAGCCTTCCTCGCATAAATTAATTAAATTACATTTAATTTACATTAACTCCTGATTGGATCTGGATTCATCTACCTGTCATCCCTTAAAGGTGACTTACACCATCCTTAGACAAATACAATGGCTTGACCCTCCCCGAACCTTACACACTTAATTTTACATTAAATGAGAAATTTAAAACAAAATGAGAAGGTTGGCGCTTCTCTCTCCTCGGGATCTTCTCCCTCCTTGTGCAATGTTGCGCTGGCTGCTGACGTGATGCTCTTGCATCATAGTCCCCTGCTGAAAAAATCATGAGCCCCTGCTCATGGCTCCTTTGCTAATACTGTTGAGATCCTCCAGGGTCCCAAAATTCACTCTGGAGTTGTCTTCTTTCTCCTATGCCTTTCTACTGATGTTTCCCTGTTGCTATTGTTGGATCTCTTCCTGGTTTCCAAATTTTATGTTGCAGTCCCCTATTCAATTTTCCACTACAGTCTCCTCTTGTCATCCTCCATATGTTGTTGACTGTATCATTTGTTGAATTCAACATTAGCCTCCTTATCTCCTCAATCTCCTTGTCCATATTATGTATGGGTTGGCTCATCTCCTACAGTCTACTATGCTGCTACATATCCTCTAACAATTTTGTTTCTTCCAGTTCCTCTGTTATTTTGTCACCTCCTATGACTAGCATAAATCCAAATTCATATAGATGATCCTCATGCTGGAGTTATTCTCCACTTTGCATGGCTGTCTCCTTCTAGCAGTCTTCCTCTATCTCTGGATTGTTTAACCAATCCTCCAGTAACTTCAACTCTTCCTCCTACTGAGTGAGTATGGAATATGAATGATCCTATTCTTTTTCTCTCCTTTGTCCATCTCCATGTGTCGATTCTTCTTCTTCTTAAACATTCTATTGGCTCAAAACTGTGTGGGACTCCACGTCTTTCATCTCCTTATGAACATATCTCAGTATATTCTCATTCTCTTCCTACATGACAGTTTCTGCAGGCTGTCCTCCTCATTCTGCATATGCAACACATGCACTGGCCTCTGCTGGGATTCTTGTCAAGGGTATGATGATCCTTCCAATGATTATAATTCACCTATAATCCTCCTCCTTGAGATTTGAAGAATTCAACTTCTCATCATATTCATTCATGTGACTTGCAACCCGACATGAATCTACATACTCCTAAGGATTCTATCTCGCCTCTCTCTCCTTCTCTTCTGTCAACACTCCTTATTGATATGAACTCTCCTCTAATTTCTCGAGACTCTAATATAGTCCCATATTCTCTTTTCCCTCTTGGAAACCTGAATTTTCCTTTTTTCCCTCCTGGCAATCTTTGAGATCTTCAGCTGATCTCCCTTCACCATCAAGGCTTTCTCCATCTTATGGTTTACATATGTAAACCATATGGTTTACATATGTAAACCATATTCTCCTCTGTGTCCCTAAAGTTTTTCACTTGCCTCATCCACCTCCTCAATATATTATTTTTCCTCCTGACCATCATTTGTTGGATAGACCACTTCACCTTCCTCTTCATAGGCCACTCATACCTCCATATCCCTTTCTCTCCTTGTTGCATTCTCTGCCATTGAAACATCAATATGTTGAGGTCCTATATAGTCTCCTTGAGATCTTTATCCATCTCTTCTATTCTCATGTTCTTGTGGTCTCCTCTTGGACTTTTTCCATGGCCTTTAGTAGCCATTTTATCCTTTCCTTTTCTTGCTGTCTACAGACAAAAATCAGCTCTAATATTCTCCTTCTCCACCTATTGTATGTAAATAGAGGTTCCTCTCTTATACCACTTACTGCAAACACACCTAGCCCCCCTTGGATAGCACTTGCAACCTCCCAGTCTCTGGATCTCTCACAGGATTTTAATTAGCTCTCTCGGATCCTTGTTGGATCCTTCCTCAAACACACACATGCCATTTTACTTTCCTTCTGAGCAGGTCCACACATAACCCGCTGGACGCTTTAGACTAAGCCCCTTTTTTACTCCGAATTAAACCATGAGTGCTATCCCCTTCATCCCTGGAGAAATGGCATATGACCTCGGGCTAGAACCAAGTGTTGGCCAAAAGGTGCTATTCCAAGCTCCAAGACTCCGACACTCTATGAACAATCACCAACTTCACCGAACTCTCTTTCACTCAAAGAGAAGTGTCCATGTAACCTGGGGATATAACCCAAGGCTTGGTTGAAAGGTGCTCTGGCACTCCGAAGGATTTACCAACACCATACACTCAAACCTCCCAGAGTGGTTACCGACCAAACTCAGTCATAAAGTGATGTGACCGGATGGTGTAGGTCCTCTCCCTATCCTTCCACTTTCCAACTTCTCCATAGTCAGATTTGAATTACCCCAGATTGGACAGATGACGTTTAACTCTGGAATTCCTAGATCGACCGTCCTCAGGAATTTGGGACTCCTTTTCTTTCTACACTCTCCTTTAATCCAACGGTTGGTGGGGATTCCCCTTCCTCCATGATCTATGGTGGATATATACTCCAGGACTTCGGGACTTCGGGCTTCGAAGATTCCTTACCTCCAAACAACAATACCTCCCATATTGTCGAATGTCTAACCATAATCTGTGAGTCACGCTCCTCCTACAACGAACGACTGTGATTAACTCCAACACTCCAGGGTTCCTCACTTAAAACGACAACCACCAAGCTTCTAAACATCCGAACGTTGAATTGGTGAATGGTGGAGATCAACAAACCATGCTACTCTACCGATATATGACTGATATTCTCTCTGAGACTTCATAGCTTCAGGGATTCTTGCTCAGAAAAAAACAAATAACTCAATTGACTGACTTATCAAGGAGGAAAAATGAAGCATACTTAAAAATTCTTGATTTGGACATCGTTGGAACCACCATTGAAGTCCCAGACCCTAAGTATCTTTCAAACTCTATGCTCATGACTCGACGGGATTTTGAAGAGCATATTGAAGAATTAAAAAGGACATCGACTGAAAATTTTGATAATGTGATGGAATTTACACATGATGACATTGACAACTGGCTTGTCGAATATACAAATAAAAATGAGGAAATTGAAAATATATTACAAAATTTATCTATTGATCTTTGGGAGATTGAAAAGGAGTTGTTTAATGTTAATATAAAACAAGAAGTATTTGTTTCTCCATTAAGGGACTTTATTCAAGAATGGTTGAATACCTCAATCGCCAAGATATCCAAAATTCCAACAGAGGTAGTTATGACCGATAATGAAACCACAACCAACAAGAGTATAGGAAGTAGCAACAAGAAAATGAAAGAGAGTGAGATACCATCATAGTAAGTTCATGATGATCACATGCTTCTTTCTTTATCAGTTTTCATCCAATTATTCTTCTTCTTTTAATAGAAAGGTATAACCGAATTTTTGATAAATTTCTCTTTGTCTTCTTTCTAGATTTTGTTGTTCAACATCCACCCACTTTCTTCCTTCTACATTGTATCTTCTTGTATATGTTTTCTTTATGGTCCGCGAGAGCCCCAATCCAAGTCCTTTGGACAAACACCTTTAAATTTCAAAGCATTGTAACAAAATTTATTATCTTTTGAGAAATCCTAGAGAACTAATTCGGGATCAGTTTTGATTTTATTTTTTAACTCTGAGTCTTGAGTATAAAATATTTGAAATTGATCTATCATAATATTCTTTTGAGCTATACAAACACTTACTCTATGAAAGTTCTCTTGTGCGTCCGAACCATCTTCTTTTATTTTGATGTGATAAAAAATATTTATTTTCACTATGATGGATGTGAGGAAATTTTGTTTATTTTCTGCAATGTGTGATGTGTGAGGTTCTTAGTCCCTTCTCAGGAATTCTCTTTTTATAAATCTTTATTTTTCAGCATTTTAATTTTTCTTTGAGCATAATAGACTGGATCATTTTAAGGTACTATATTATTTCTTGATCTTGAAGTCATTAAGAATATCATAAACCAAAGAGGAGTACCACCTCTATAAAAACGTAGGAGGATTCATATCCTCGTGAGGTTGTTGTTTTGATCTTGATGGATTCAAGAATCAACAAGTATGTATCCAAAGAATACAATCATTGAATAATAAGGACCACATCCACACCTCCAATCTTCACAACATAAAATTCATCATTGAGGGAGAAATCTATAGTTATAAGTTCTATATTATGAAAACCATCTTCACATTAAGTATGTTTATGGTCGAGGATGTGAATGGGGAATATGCCATAAGTATCAAGATAGAGGCCCAATATTTAAACATGTTTTTGATCTACGATAAATTGTCTCTTTAGCATCAACCATGACTGGGGCCTTTTGTTGATTAATTGGAGGTAAACAATTTGAAGGAAACAAGATGAATAATTATAATGATTATAATAAAGGATATTGAGGGTTCTTATGTGTTTATTAAGAGGCCCAATTTGTAAACATGTTTTTGATCTATGATGATAATTGTATCTTTAGTATCAACCATGACTAGGGCCTTTTGTTGTTTGATTGGAGGTAAACAATTTGAAGGAAAGAAGATGACTAAGTCTAATGATTATAAAAAAGGATATTAAGGGTTCTCATGTGTTTAGTAAGGGTAGGGACTGTCTATTAGATTATTAATGTGTGTTGTCCTCAATATGTTCAAATTTTGAGTCAGATTTTTTGTACATTATGAGACTAAGTTTTGTGGGCGAATAAATATGGCATTTAGCCCAACATGTTGAGAACATATGCAACATGGGGTTGGACGAGTCAGATTGGTTGTAAATTATGAGACTAAATTTTGTGGGTGAATAAATATGGAATTTAGTCCAACATGTTAAGAGCATATGCAACATGGGGTTGGACTTGGGAGGGGACATTTTGACCTATTGAATAGGCATGGTTTATAGAGTATGTATGATCCCCCCCTAGAGAAAATATTATTTCTACTAGCTTACATATGACTTTCTAAAATCTCTGGAGATTCCATATGACAAAATATTATTTTTACCAGCTTCCATATGACTTTCTTATTTGTATGAGCTTCCATATGACTTTGAGAAAATAAAGTTCCAAGGTGATAACTCTAAGAAAAAAAATCTCCCTCTTAGAAGGCTACATATACCAATAATGAAGATTCCTAGCTCTTGAAAGGTAGTTGGACCAAAAAAGGGGACCTTTATCATCACATGTGGATTTGAGGGTCGTTACATGACATCCTCCTTCCCTTTCCATAAGTTATTCACATTTTCACCTACATATCACTTGTTTATCTAGGAAATATTACTTGTCGTGGTATTTGTCACATGTAATAAGGGGTTAAAAGTGTCCTCCCATGGTAAACTTAGGAAATTTTTAAAATTAACCTTTGTTATGTTGTTTCTAGAAGAGAAACACAAGATGTGCATCATCTAATGGCTTGTAATGGGGTTAGACTCGCCACTTTGAGTGGGCACTCTACATTGGGAGTCATGTACATGTATAAGGGGTGTCATCCACGCCTTAGGATCCATGTACCATACCTCAATATCCATGACATTGCATTGGGATTTTTGTACCATGCATTGGGATCTATGACACTGCATTGGGACCCATGATGTTGCATTGGGATCCATGTACCAATATTTGGTCATATCCATAGGCATTGGGATCTGTGTCATTTTCCTTGGGATCCATGATAGTGCATCGAGCTATGACAGGGATGCCACGTCACCATAGTTTCCACATGCACTGCTTAAGGAGGGTTCCACTACTTAGTTGGGTCATATTTCCCCACACATGTGCCTCATTGTCTCTCATGGACCACTTGTAGGAGGTTGTTGAGGTAGTTGAGGACTTGGACAAGGTTGTTACAAGTTGTTACAGACATGGACCAAGTTGTTACAGATTTTGCACCAAGTTGTTATAGTTGGTTACAAGTGGTTGAGTTGGTTATTTCCTTTCAAACCTTACAAACTTTATAAGGTGCCTCATTTAGGGCCACATGTGCCTCCTTCTAGAGGGACAAACCTATACTTTGGTTGACTATTCTTCATTGTTATGAGTTGGACCCTCAATTCATGGATTATTTTATGAGGGCATCTTCTTCTTGGACCATTATTGACTGGAACATGAGGAAGTTAGCTTTAATTGAGGGAGGCACACCTTATGCCCCTTTTGGACCACATGTGTGGTACACACATCATTCTATTATTATTTTAGGAGGGTGCCCCTCCATTCTTGGGTTCTATTGTAACAACTTGAGTATCTTCCCATGGTTTCTTGTGGCCATTGTTCTAGCACATGGTATTGTATTTACCCATGGTGTTCTACACTTGCTTCTAGAAGGGTGCCTCTCCTATATAAAGAAGGATTTTCTCTCATTTGTAACTAGAGCTTAGAGAATAAGGATATACTTGACTCATTTTTCTTGTGTTAATTGTTTGTATTAATATTTTTCTTAGGTAAATTTTCGTGAGGGATCTAGCAAGAGGGTTTTTACTTGTAACAATTGAAGGTGGACTGAGAAAGCTAGAAAGGAGCCATAAGAAGAGCCAAGTTCTACAATAAAAGAGCTTTATAAAGTAAACATTTTCCTTATAGTCCTTCGTTTTTTTTTTATATCTAGACTAAAGTATTGAGTTTGGAAAAGCTTCACTTACTTTCCAACTCCTACCTTAGGATAGTGTAGAGGCTACCCCTTGGCTACTTAAGGATCTCGTAACACACTCTTATCACCATCTAGATCTTAGAACACTAAGACCTTCTTGAGGGAATTTTCTAGGTACACCCTAGGGTTGTCCAAAATCCCAATATTTTTCACAAAACCAAGACGCAAGTAGTATTGGTTGACCCCTTAGCCCAATCGGACATAGGCACTGATATTAGTTTCCTTACTCTCATGAAATTTTAGTTTATTCCTTTCCTTTATTTGTTTTAACAACCCAGGGTTTCATTTGATATATCATTAGATTTTTTTATTTTTTTTTCCTTTTCAAGTCTTAAGCAGTAGATCTAGATCTTTTGGGACTTTATTTTAGTTTGCATAATGTACAACTTCATGCTTAGATCATAAACATTTTGCAGTTCTAGTAACTTCTTCATATATCTGAGGGTTTGTTGATGAGTGGGCTTATCTCACTGATGATACTAATCATTTTTTTAAGAGATAATTCATCAATGGTAATGTTGGAAAGTGTAATTTTTTTGTGAATGTGAATAGGGGTTTCAAATATGCGACAAAATTCCTCAAACGATTGACCTTATTAATGCAACATTCAGTCCCCTTATATGCTCCAAGAACACTAACATATAAAATCAATGCCATAAATTGTGCAACACCTCGGTCACTAAGTAAGTGATCTGATGTTTTATCATTCTTAAAATCTTTACATCCTGTCTATGATACTTAAATTCTAGATCTAGATGGATATAATTTATATGATGGTAAGGTAAATCTCCTTAAAATGATTTTCATGGAGGTGTAAAAAGTTCTCTTGTTTAGGCTTATTAAGACTTGTGAAGAGGGTTATTAATTCTTCATAGTAATAAAACTTAGTATTATCTCTTGGCAATTTTGGAACATTTTAAGCAGTCTTGATGCATCCCTAAACAAATCGATACAATACTTTGTCTGATGATTTGATTGTAGTGCAATTTTTTCACTTTGGGGACTGGCTTGAGAATTTATTATTGTCCTTCTACAAGGTATGTGGCCTCTCACTAATGAGAAAACATAAGTGTTTTGTTTAATGATAACTGTTGCATTTTCTAACATTGATCAAAGGTTCATTTGTATGGTAATGTTTTTGGCTATGTTGCAACATTTGGGGCACCTTCATGATCTTGACTCCCTCCCATAACAAATCTGTGTACTATCTTAATGAGAAACTTAATATTTGAGTACAGTATTCACGTAATCTGGATCTTGATAGGACACCACACTTGCGCACATAATAATCCTTGAAGATTTGGTTCTCACTACATGTTTAAAGACACAGATATAAGAATATTTGAAGGGCTATTGTTGGCCACTGTTGGTATCTTTTACACACATTCACACAAAGCCTGAATTAAGGTTTGACCTAGTTTTGATCAACTCTTTGGATAATGTATTCACAAACTCGTTGAAATCTCCTCAAAGGAGTTTGTCTATCCATGTCTTGCACCATGTATGCGTCGACCCTCTACGGTGCCAAAGGGAATTATTTAACTTATCCACCAAGTTATGAATACCCTGCTCTTAGAAGGATGACTTGATATTTCTCAACCAAGTATCCACTTCAACATCACCATGGTATCCTTATTTTAAGGCTATAGGAGACTTTGGGTTTGACATTTCTTCTTCTCATATTTCATCTTCCTTGAGGTTGTCCAAACTAATTGTGAAGAACCATTATTCAAGAAAGGGTTTGATTTTATGCATTCATCATTGCCTTAACTTCCTCAATGAACTTTATAAACAAATTTAATTTTTTTTAATCATTTTCCATATCATTATATTCATTTTCTTCCTTGTCACTCTCAATACTAACACACATCCTTGCTTAACATTTTCCCCAAATCTCAAATGTCAACCTTTGATTGTGACTTATAGTATGCATGTATCCAAAATGGTACCAACACTACAACTAAAAAGGAAACTAAACTATTAGCAAAAAAATATGATAGGTGTAAAGCCCAAATAATATAAATAAAAGATAGAAAAAGAGTAATGTGGCACCTACACACTAACATTGGATTACACCTTCAAATATAGCTTAACGAAGGAAAACTTCTAGAAGAAACTTGTTGATTATATTTCTAAAATGATAAAAGAGTTACAAATAAAAGTAGGAAACCCCTATGTATACCAAAAGAGGTTGAAATTCTAACTTAAAGTTTAATTTCTAATAGAAGTGTTAGTATATTTAGACACTTAGGAGTTAGTTAAGATCAATTTGGTCTAATATATCTTTTGGTAAAGGATATTTCTTTAGTATGCATTGTAATTATCTAATCTAATGGTCGTGATTATGTTATATACATAAAATGATCCGACGGTTCATCTTCTTCTTGATACTAATGGCTATATTGATCTCTGGATCAACATCTGATTGATCTGTGATCTCTATTTTGAAGAGAATGGAATGGAATTTGATGATGTTCAATTGTGAGAAACTCATATGTAAATTATTCTCCTTTTGCATTAATATATTGCCTCAAGTGGAAATGTTGGTTGGGTTCATGGATTGTTTCCCTCTTTGAGGGTTTTAACCATGTAATACAATGGTGTACTAATCTTTGATATGTTTGTATGAGAACTTGCCTTAAAATATTCGACCTGTGTGGGTATACCATGTTTATCAAACATGGTATAAAAGCCCCTATGAAGACCCATTTCCATTGTTGATTGAACTCTTGAACCTTTGATGTTGTATGCATCAAAGGACTTTTGGATTCTACTATTTCTCAGCATTGTTGGCCTGAGAGAACTGCTCAAAGTGTATTTGAAACACTATTTTCAGTTGGAAACCCTTTTCTTTTCGCTCAAAAAGGTTTTTTTTTATCCAAGATACAATGATTTTTATTAGATCTGAAGGTACCCAAATATATTATGATTTTTAAAATCTCTTTCATTTTGTTTTCATATTTCAATTTAGTTTTTATGTTATTTTCGATTTGCTTCATTTCTGATCTACATATTCTCTTTGTCATGTGCCTTGTGTGATCTCAGTAAATAAAAAACAAAGCAGAAAGTGTTTTCTTTTATGTGTATGATTTTCCCCTATGGTTTATGCGATCTCAACAAATAAGAAAGAGAGAAAACTTGCATTTTTGGGGTAAACTAACCAAGATATAACCCCAAGCTTATAAAGTCTTGGAATTGTTTTTACAAAAAAATTGTTTGTTTTTGTATGCAGCTATGTTGAAGTTTTTTCCCCCGTATGGGGTGACAGCTGGAGCAAGCATGCCATCTGGCTTCGATTTAAGTCAGGGTGTAAATGCGGGAGGCCATCCACTTAATACCCGCATTACGGATGCAGGATAGACATAACCGCACTGTGATGGGAGGACTCCTCGAGCGAGCGAGCATTTACGAACTCGGCGAGTGCAATGCTAAAGGCGGTCATGGGGATTTGCGGTCGGATTATTGGTTTTCTCTTGCTTCGCCCTTGGTTCTGCTCTGTGTTTGGAGACGCTGGTGTTGCTCAGAGCTCCTTGCGCCCTGGCACACCATCCTTTTGCGGAGAATTGCTGCTGGTGCATACGTTCTCAATTGGCTTCAGCCTGTGTGTATCTCTGGGAGAGCGCTCTGCAGCATGCCAAGGAAACGGAGTGTGCCACGACGTGGCTCAGCTTGGTACGCCCATAAGGAGCAGCGACAGCGCAGAGATCAACTCGAACGCGCTCTGGTCATGGCCACTTCTATGTTGAGGCAGAGGGCTCAAGCCGAGGAGAAGGCTCTGCTCTCCACCATCGCCGAGAAGGAAATTGGTCGTAGCAGTCTGGACACTGTCAATTTGGAGGATAGCACTGAGCAATTGTACCCGGCCTGCATTGTCGAGGAGGACCTGACGTTGGAGGACCTGACGACAATGGAAGAGCCGAGTGACAGAGTGAGGTCTTGCAGTGGGCATGGAAATCACATTTTGAGGGTGGACGCCGATTTTCCTAGTTGCATTGTTGAGGAAGAGGTTCCTTGGCAGGACATGGAGACTACGGCTGATGCTGGAGGTGCGCAGGATGACGAGAAGCAAATGGAAGAAAGGAGCGGTGGGCAGGATGACGAGAAGCACAGAACGCCCGACGAAGGTGGTGACATGCATGGCTTTCTCCTCCGCAAGGAGCACCTGTCCTTGGTGTTTGAGCTCCGAGGCCACATGGCTGACCTGGAGCATCGTGCACTCATCATGGGACAATGCCTGGACGTGCTCCTCGATGCCTACTCGGGCGCTCCAGCTCGGCGCAAGTGTCCACTTTGTGCACAGTCTTTCGCCATCCCGGCCGGCTCCACGTGGAAGACCAACGAAGATGACAGGTCACCAATCACCTAGGATTTTCATGTTTTATGGTTTTTAGCTTTATGTTACTGTTTTATATTCCTTTAGACTTTAGGCACCTGTCCTGGTTTCCTTCGGGCAGGACAGGTACCAATAGATTATAGTTGTTTTTTCCATGTATCTATGCTGGTTTCCGGTTTCCGGCAGCATTTTGGACGACTTAGACTCTTGACCATGTACATTCTGATACAGTTTTTTGATAATATATTATAGCAGGCTCCTCCCTTTTTTATTTAAAAAAAAAATATGTTGAAGTTTTTTCTAGGAAAAAACAAGGGTTTTGGGGGTAAGCATGTACTTCGAGACAAAAAATTATAAAAAAGAAAAGAAAAACCCCTTCTCCTTTCCAATATTTGTTATATATTTTGCATTCACTCTCTTGGTTAAAATTTACTTTATTAAATTAACGGTTTTGAGTTTAAATCTTTCTTCTCATTAAGTTATTTTTTGAAAAAGTACATGCAACTTAAAGTTATAAAATAATTTTATTATCAAGTGCATTTCACTTAAATTATAAAAGTGATCACTTATAAAGTATTTTTAATATTTTTTTTAAGTTATTTTTTACATGCAATTTTAATTTATAAATTAAATTAATCTTAAAGTAATTACCATTTATTTTATAAAAATAAGTCACTTACATTATAAAAGTAACTTGTTTGTAAAAGTGATTTTATATTTTTAATGTTTTTTTAAAGTTATTTTTTACATGTAACTTTAATTTATAAATTAAATTAATCTTAAAAGTAATTACCATTTATATTATAAAAATAAGTCACTTACATTGTAAAAGTAACTTGTTTGTAAAAGTGAGTTTATAGGGAAAGTTAGAAAAGGAAGGGAATTTTATTTTTTATTCAATAACCTCATTGTGCACCCATCACCACGTTGATCAATCTCCACTTGCCACATGACACCTTGATTCATTTTTATGTTTTTCTTTAAAATGACATAACTTTGACATATGAACTCTGCTTTCAGTGTCATTTAAAAGAAAAATGTCTATTTTTCAAAAAACATCTATATGGACAATCATTTTCTGCTTTTGAAGCCATATTATCTATATATTGTATTATGGCTAGTCCAAATGATCTCATGCTTACCATTTCAAATTATTTTTCTTGGAAATTTCATATGGAGGATATATTATGGAATAAGGTACTTTATTAGGTTACCTTGGGAACATTATTTCCCCTCTAAATGCATTAAACAAAACTAAATGGGATAATAAAAATGACAAACAATACCATTATGAACAAAAACCTAAAAATCGACCCCCAAAACTAAAAGTCGTGCTAACAGTAGCAACTCCTTTTCTATAAGGCCAGCATTATGACTTGCTTAAAACTATGGTTTTCACCACTGATATCATTGTGAATTGAAATCATGAAATCAACATCCAAATTGAAACATGATGCTATCAATAACACATTTACTTCATTTTTTCATGATGCTATCAATAACACATTTACTTTATTTTTTCAAACTTAAAATTGCAACTTTTTTTCATACTAATACCTAAAAAATTTACATTATCGCAAACAAAATTATAAAAAATAAAAAACATAAACCTAAAACAAATAAAACTACCTTCTTTTTTAAAAATATCTATATATAAATAAATATTTTCATTGAAATATATATATATATATATATATATATATATA
>SNQJ01S0001131.1:169084-180374 GCA_010110895.2 Picea sitchensis
GAATTGGATAACCAGAGACAACAAGCTTGAAGGAGAAACTTTCCAGGAGGATATCTTCTTCATTGTTTGGCCAAACTAGGTGCAGAAAGAGCCCAATTAGGGGTTTTTGGATGTTCTAGAGCCATTGGAGCCATCTATTTGGCATTTTGAGCACTGTAAAGCAATGTTTTTAGCACTTTGAGAAAATAATATAAAATATCCATTGGAAGTTGGACCAGGAAAGGTAGCCCAAGAGAGGGGTGAACTCCTTTATCATTTGTTTTGTTATGTGTTTACTGATGGTTGTTATTTGTTGGTTATTATGTGCATGTTAAGTGTGAAAAATCTTTAATTTATGTGTTTGCAAATTGATCCTTTTTCCCAAGCACACATAATAAACACTTACAAATAATTTAAAATATACAAGTCTTCTTCATTTTTAGATCAAGTTGCCATCAGAGCATAGGTTTTTGAAGGCTTGATTGTTTGCAAGTGTTTTGTTTTTCTGATGCTTACAAGGTTGAAGATCACAAGAGGATAAATTCAACTTGTAGATCCAAGCTATCAACTATCAAGAAGGAGAACTACAAAATCACCTCAAGCTTCAAGGAGATATTCACCAAGTATGGCTCATGAGGAGAGTCATGAAACTCTTCCTTCAAATGAGGAAAATTTCAGAAAAGATTTATATGATATGACTGGGATGGTGAAAGTTTTGTTTGAAGAAAGAAATGCAAGATTGAAAGGTGAAAGCTCCAACCCTCCAAAGGGAAATGGATACAGTGGTGATAAAAATCCAAAGGGAAATGGAGGGAATGTTGATTCTCCATCTCCTTCACCTCCATCTTCCACCTCTTCTACCATTTCACAACCACCTCCAAATTCTCTAAAAGAACATGGTAAAACTCCTTTACAAACTCCTTTGCTTAAGCTTGATATTAAGTTTGAATTGCCTATGTACAATGGAGAGGAAAATGTTGAGAAATTGGATAACCAGATTCATCAGATTGAAGTGTATTGTAGGATACAAAGGATCACAGATGATGAAACTAAGATTCAACTTTCTTCTTTAAGATTGGATAGTGAAACACTCATTTGGTGGGAAGCCAAAACTCACGAGGACGTGAAGAAACATGGTAAAGTTTTGTCCTCTTGGAATGATTTTATTGTTGCACTTAAAAGGAAATTTTATCCATTAGCATAAATGCAGAAAGATATTATGGATTGGAAAAAATTTAAGCAAGCTAAAGGACAAGATGTGCAAAGCTTCACTCAAGAATTTAGGAGAAGAGCTTTGGTTTTTGGTATAGATTTGTCTTCTCAAGAAAATTTACTCAAATACATTGGAGGTTTGCATAGCTACTTGAGGCATATAATACTTAAGTTTAACCCTTCAAATATAGATGAAGTTTGTGTACATGCAACTCATTTAGAGGCAAGAGGAAGGAGTGATCCTCAAGAGAGCAACAATAAGTGTTTTAATAATGGAGACAAGGGAAATAGGAAGTTTGAAGGAAATAGAAAGAAAAATGCTTTAGTCAAGAAAGAGAGAGAGAAACTCTCATGTAAACATTTTTCAAAGGATGGCCATGATGAATACCAATGTTGGAAACTTCCCCCTGAAAAGAGACCCAAAAAGTTTAACAACAAAGAGAAACCAAACATTGTTGCAACTGTACAACAAGATTTAGGATCCGATTCGGAAGATGAAACAAAAATCATAGCCATGTGTTTACGAGGTAAGGATTCTATTGCAAGTACTAGTTCTTCAAGGAGTAGTAGCCTTAATGTAACTCAACATGAAAAATAAAGAATAGATCTTTTTCACATAAGGGTAATTTCAAAACATATCAAGATAGATACTCTATTTGATACGGGATCACAAGCAAACCTCATTTATGAAGACACTATCAAGAAACTAGATTTGGAAACTACTCATCCTAAACCATACCCTTTAGGTTGGATACGTGACAATGCCAAATTACATGTGACAAGAAGATGTAAACTTAGATTTTCCATCATTGCAAACTATATAGATGAGGTAGAGCTTGATGTTATTCCATTGGATATTTTTGGTATTGTGTTGGGAAGCCCATATTTATATGATAGGAGAGCCATCTTTCATCGTCATGACAACAAATATCGTTTGTTCAAAAATGGAGTTGAGTACATTGTTAGAGAACATACAAATAAGATGAATTTGTCACTTACAAATGATGAACAAATGAAGAGACTAGTCAATGCTAGTAATAACCTTGTACTTTTGATGATTAAACCCAAAGACAATGATGAAGAAGAAGTTTTCCAAGGATGTAATGCAAATTTAAAATCTGATGTATATGAGGTTGTTAATGAAAATGTTGAGATGTTTTAGGAACCAGGGGGATTACCTCCTAAAAGGGGTATCCAACATGAGATTCTATTGCAGCAAGATGGTCCTCTTCCAAACATTGACATGTGCAGGATTTCAGTCATGGAGAATGTTGAAATCAGAAAACAAGCCCAAGAGTTGCTTGAGAAAGGGGTCATCAAACCAAGCACATTGCCATGCAGGTCATCAATTGTTTTGGTACCAAATAAATATGGTATATGGCGTATGTGGGTAGATTTCAGAGCCTTGAACAAGGCTACGAATATTATTGTTGAAGGAGACACATGGAATAAATCTTTGAAAGAAAAGAAAGCTCCATTGCATGCCTTGACAAGTTATGTATTCCACTTGGTGATAAGGTATAAGAAAGACATTTATGACAAAGTTGTTGATATGCTTATTGGGCCCATTGTTAGTGCTTCAATTATTTTTAAGCATAATCTTATCATGCATGAGAGCTATGTTGAACAATATGCTTTAGATCCTGATTTCAAAGATGTTTATGCAACTTTGTGTCATACTAACCAAGTTGAGGAATTGGATTCCTATATGCATGGCAAACTTTTGTATCTTGTCAATCTATGTTTTTCATAGGGTGAAAGAGTCAACATGATAAGGGAAGCACATTCTTCTCTTGTTGCTAGCCATTTTGGTGTAGGAAAGATGGTGGCTAGTTTGCAAAGCAAGCATCCTAAGTTCTGGGATGAGCATCTACACTTATTTCAACATGCTTATAACCGGGCTAAGCTTTCATTGACTCAAACACCTCCATTTGAAGTATGTTTTGGCTATTTTCCAAAATATACTTTAAATTTTATCTTTGGGAAAGATGTTGTTATTGATGGTCATTATGAACAAAGTCAGTTGGTACATCAAATGGTACAAGAACAGTTGGGAAAGAGCCAAGCCAAGTACAGGACGAGACATGACAAGTTTCGTGTTGGTCTTAAAGGCACAAATCCAATCAAGGCTAGATGGATTGAGGTTGGAAAGATGAGGGAATTGTACCCTCATCTTCAAATTGACTAAAAGTAGTCATTTGGAGGTGCAAAAGCTTCCCAATGGAGAGGAGTGATCTAGGGGATCAAATTTTGCTCAAAAATCAAAGTGCCTGGAATTTCTTCAAAATGGACACGTGTGTAGGCCTCGTCCTCATGATCCCATCGCAACTTGAACAGGTTCAAACAGACGTCGTAGGAGTGAGATATCGTGTTCTGTTCATTTTTCCATATAGGAAAATTTTTGCTAACTATGCAGTCTGTACAGTGTTGATGTGGTATTTGACCGTATAGTTCGTATGACCGTATAGTGACATGGCAGTGTTGAGTTGGTAGGTTGACTAGGAAAGATCTGTGGCATATAGGTGGATGAATCAGGTGTTTACATGTGTCATTTAATGGGCAAGTGATATGGTGCCACGTGACCCAGTCATGGGATGCCACGTGACACCCCTCCAGTGTGTAAAATGTGGTGAAGTCCACAGGGGTCGATCCCTTGACCTTCGGGTGGACACTTCAGTGGTTTGGTAGGGCCCTGGCTACTAGCTCACTCATGGCTTGTTTCTTAGCCATATTCATTTAAATATATATTTAAGTTGAAAATAATGTTCGATCGATGAAGTAAAGGGTCGAGTCTAGGCCCTAGTCCCCGGTTTAATATGCACCATATGACCACTACACAACCTTTGGCGCATGGGGGGTTTTCCACTATAATTTAGCCTGAAGTCCGTGGGATTTGTGCCACATGACCACACCACATGTCCAATGGAGTGGGAACTGAAAGGCGTGAAGACTAGCCCATGTGTCCTACCATGCGACCACTCGATATGACCGTTGGCGCAGAACTAATCCATTATGTGATGGGGGGCAAGATAGGCATTGGGATGTGGCCATATAACCCCCATACGACCAACACCTCCGCCGAGAAAAGGGGCCAGTGCACTAACGACATGACAATTCACCACATTTCTCATAATGGTGCGGTGTGATGGGTTTTTGGCCCAGTAACGTTGTGGGAGCCAGGTTAGACACACACAGGTGGGAATTGGAGAACCAAAGACAACAAGCTTGAAGGGGAAACTTTCCAGGAGGATATCTTCTTCATTTTTTGGCCAAGCAAGGTGCAGAAAGAGCTCAACTAGGGGGTTTTGGATGTGTTGGAGCCATTGGAGCCATCTATTTGGCATTTTGAGCATTGTAAAGCACTATTTTTAGCACTTTGAGAAAATAATATAAAATATCCATTGGAAGTTGGACCAGGAGAGGTAGCCCAAGAGAGGGGTGAACTCCTTTATCATTTGTTTTGTTATGTGTTTACTGATGGTTGTTATTTTTTGTTTATTATGTGCATCTTAAGTGTGAAAACTCTTTAATTTATGTGTTTGCAAATTGATCCTTTTTCCCAAGCACACATAATAAAAATTTACAAATAATTTAAAAGATACAAGTCTTCTTCATTTTCAAATCAACATCTATTACATCTTTTGACTATGTGACATTTGCTTGGACATTATATTATTTTCCCTGTTTCACCTTGGTGGTTAGCATTACGCCCTAGTAAGTGGGCCACCCTTATGGATAGGTATGCTACTGGGAGGTCCTCTTGATGAGTCATCATGTCATTCCTGACCATACTTGCCACTTTCCACACTTCATCCCTTTATCTCCTCACCTTTTGGTCTTTTCGGGTGTACTGACCCAAGAAGGGGTTGTGCCTCACTTCATGGGAAGAAGGGGTTGAAGGCCCAAAATCTTGTGGTTGGAAAAATATAAAATCCTAATTATGAACCTTCTAGATGCTCACCCAAAGAGGTCTTGAGAGTAATGAAAATCTTCTCCTAAAAAATCAAAGACATGCAAAAGAAAAATAACATTATATAAATGTCCCCACTTGTTGAGGTTTGTACACTCTTATGATGTCCCTTTATTTCCTTGCATATGACACTATGTGTACCTCTAGCTTCAAGTGGCCTTGTCATACTACCCCCCAAGCTAATCAATTCACGAATAGGGATTACCCAAGGTTTTGGACTATTAATTAATTAATGACAATGAATGGGCTTGGAAAAAGGATGTATTGAAAATGAAGGTGCAACACACCCTCTACAAAGGAACCCATAAGTGAGACACTACAACCCCTTGTATGTCATGAACGTTGTGCCCAAAAGTTTCCTCCTCATCCATAACACATCATCCACATGAATTAGAAGGGGGTCCCCTCGGGAAACACCCCTAAACTTGAGGGACGATCTGCCCAATAGGTCATTTTGTCAACCCTCCCATATTCAAGTTTGGTAAATTGCAAAGGGTCTTTGAGAATTAGTTTATTTTGAGAAAAGTGGTTTGGACATACCTACTTGAATGAATCTTTTATTGATTTTATTTACTCATCATGATGCTTTGACTTTATATCCTTGGAGTGCATATCCATTTGTCTTTGCAGGACCTAGATGATGAACAGTTTTGGAGGAACAAGCCTAGCTTGGGCTTTCATGGGGTTTCAAGCCCACAGGTTGGATGCCAAGGGACCACATGTTGGATCATGGAGACTTTCCTTTGGATGCCTAGAGGACACCTTGGAGGACCTTGTATATCCCTCACATACCAAAGGATTTTCTTGGAGAGGCCAAAACGTCACTTTCTTGAGGCTTGATGGCATAGAGGGGCTAGGGTTTGGTGGTGATGGAGTTGCTACTTGACACTTGGCATGATTTGGTGGGAGAAGACTTGAGGAGGATATATCTCATGAGAGGGAGGCTATATGAGCTCCAACGACTTCAAATTACTCCTCCAACAACTTGATTGAAGGGTCAAAACGACACCCTTAGATGGTGACATCATGTTTTAGGGTTTTCTTTCATGTGCAAAAGTAAAATTAAATAATATTATTTGTGTAAAGGGGAAAAATAAGGGTTGTTTCCCCCTTATTTTTTGTTTATCCTAACTATGTGGAAAACAATACATTTTGTATAAATAGAGATCATTTGAATATCATTTCATAACGTACTCTCCCATTGTGAGAAGTACTTGGATGAAATTTGCACCATCTTGGGCATTTTTGGTATCTCTCTCTTGTGCAAATGTTTTTTGGTGTTTTCTCTTGGTGAATGGATGAAGTGAAGTGATGCGCACCTATTAAAGGCTTTTTATTTTGTTCTTGGATGATAATTTTCTTGGTGAACTAGGGTTTGATATCTCTTTTCTTGGAATTGGTAAGGAAAAATATGCATATGTTAGTTCTTTCTTGCTCATTCTTGGTGATTGTTGGTGGAAACCCTAGGAGGAGTATGTTGGATACACCCTCCATTTATGCTTCAACTTATTGTTAAGGTTACAATTCATTCTTGAACAAGGGTTGCTAGGATAAGTACAAGTGTGTACACCCTCCTAGATTTACCCTAAGTTGGTTGGCATACCCTAGGGAGTAAGAGGATTTACACCCCTAGGGATCTTGTTAATTCAACTAGTGTTTTAAAGACCTCATTCACCCAATTTTAAAAGGCACTAATCTGATTTTTTTTGCATTGGAGAAATAAATTCTTTGCCTCGGTAAACGTGATTTAATGAGATACTAATCTTGTTTCAATTGAATAATTTCCTGCATGCTAAGGGATTGTCAAGGCCACTAGGGTGTCTTGATTGTACTAATAATCTTAGAGTTATAGTTCATTGAAATCTACAGCCATTAGGGCTGCAACAAAAGCTCTCTTTACTCACTTGTAACTTGCTTTTCAACCGTCAGAATTTGTTAAATGTTTGCCAAGTTAATCTACTAGGCCTAGCGCAAATTTTGTGTGGACTCTTTGTAAGCTTTGGTGGTTGGATTTATTGTTGTAACAACTTGTTTTCTATAGCCATAAGGTTGCAAAATATCTGTGAAAACGCTCTTTATTACAACCTTGTTTCATTTCTAAAGTCTTGTGCTTTCATTCTTGAGTATCACTAGTGTTTATCTAACTTATCTCTTTCATCATTTGTTGGAATTTTAGCAATTGTTTAGCATCTTTAACACTTATTTTCTTGCTGCTATACATTGTTTTTTACTGCTGCAATTAGCGACAAAAATCCTAACTTTCTTGTCCACCTAACATTATATACATATACTCGGCTTGTTCTTGTGTCTCGGGCAGGTATACCATTCTTTGTAGGTGTTCTTATCTCTTGGCAACCATTGGCTACTACCAAGATCTTTTCCCAATCCTTTCTGCAATCTTCTATCTTGACCTATACGGTGAATTTCCTTCATCTCTTCACTTTCCATCTCATTCCACCAGGGTCACTGAGATCCCCCCCATGGTCACCAATTCTATCATCTCTAAAGTGACAAGAATACCTTCCTAAGGTGATAGTGGGTAGGCGTTCTCAAATTTTTCTCCATTTGGTGGTTGGGTCAGGCTTTGCCCAACCTACAACTTGTGCGATAACAAGGTGTAATACCTATTGCTCCCTAGTAGATGGGAGGGGGGAGTGCTCGATCAAATTGCAAATAAAGAGGGGGGAGAGGAGATGTCAATGGGTCACTCAACATAGTTTTTCAGAAGACTGGATGAGGTGAAATCATTTTTAGGTTGTACCCCTCTGTATATGTGATAAAAAATAGCTTAAAGAGTTGAGAAAAAAGGTTAGATATGTAACACCAACAATGATGGGTCACTCAACATAGTTTTTGAAGGTTTATTGAGGTTAAATAATTGCCACTTCAAATGAGCGATGACCCCTCTACCTTGTAGAGGGGAGTGGGGCACCCCCACAACAACCATTCCTTTTCATTTTCACTGAAAATGGAAAGGATTTTAGGGGGGGTGTCAGGAATTTAGGGGGGGTGTTGCGGGGCATTTTCCCTCTCTATTTTGATGTTATTTTTATTTTTTAAATGATATATATCATAACAAGTATATGCAAAATGTCCTATTTCTTTCATAAAGATGGGTGTAATACGGGTTAGTCAAATCAATGGCTAATCCTTTATCACACTACCTACCAATTATGTTAGTTCAGGAAGCGTTCATATTCCCAATCAATCACCCTAAAGGGTTACTCTTGATACTACTTCTGATCTAGCAAAAGGCAGGGTTACTCTTCCCTTTACTAGCTCTTCCATTCAATTTTTGAAAGCTCGATCCACCCTATTAATAATAAGCAATTGACCACCTTCTAGACCTTGACCCGAAGGAAAGACCTTGAAAGGCAAGTTTATAGATGCTCAATGTTGTTATCTTTACTAGATATATTTCTACTTTGGGAAGGGTGGGGCACTTAAAGCTTTCCTTCTCATTTTTTTTTAAATGTTATATTTTGATTTTTTTTATAATAAACTTTAAAATAATGTTATTTTTTTTTTTTTTTTAATTTTTATGTTATTTCTCTAAACACAAATTTAAATGAANAAATGTTATATTTTGATTTTTTTTATAATAAACTTTAAAATAATGTTATTTTTTTTTTTATTTTTTTTTTAATTTTTATGTTATTTCTCTAAACACAAATTTAAATGAAATGTATTCTTATTTTTGTTTTTTTTTTAAATGTTATATTTTGAGTGTTTTTTTTTTAAATAAAATTAAATATCATTATATATAAAGTGTTTTTTTTAAATGTTTCTTTTTTTCAATGTTTTAAAATTTTTATGTTTAATGTTGTTTACTAGGTTCTTTTATTGTTTTTTTTATCAAAATTTGCTTTTTATGTTAGGATTTTTTTAATCTTTTTCCTCAAGTTTGTTTTTTTTTTAATCTTATTTTACAATTTTTTTCCTCAAGTTTGTTTTTAAAATATATAATAAGAAAAAAATTGCTTTGCAATTCATGCTTTTAAGAATGTGTGTGTTTTTTCAATATAATAATGTTTTATAATATTTTCAGTTTAAACATTTATAAATATTATTATTATATTTTCAAATTTGGATACAAGGAAAATGGCATCAAGGAGAGTTTTTGTAATTTTTTCTCGAGGAAGATCTACAATCATAGCATCTAAGTATGCCATTGTGGTCTCTAAGAATGGTAGCCAACAAAAGACTAGCGCTTATATTCAAGGTTCGACAAATGAGCTATCAAAAACTATGTAAAATGTTAGAGATTGGAAATGTACATTAGGTGAAAACAAAATGGACCATTCTTGGCATGTGAAGGAGTCTAAGACAAAGCAACAACAAAGAAAATATGTATTTGTACTGTGTTGAGTTTAAATGCACACAATTAAATTATCAATTATTTGGCTTATTATGAGATATATGTTTGACGTCAAGCACATAGATTATTTATGCACTTGTGAAAAAAACCTAGACATATATCAAGATTAGATACTGTTTCAAAATGAGCAATTATAACATGGAAGAAGATCTTACATAACTATCTGCATCTATCATGCAAAACATCAAGAGATGCAATGTAAGTTTCTGTATGTTTTATGTTTTATGTTTTATATATTATTGTGATTACTATGGTCTTTTTTCTAACGTATTTAACACTAAATTGTTATATTTTATTTTTACAGGATTTTTCTATCCCACTCTCACATATGTTGGTAGGGATATATTCTATGGAGGAAAATATCATCAATGCCATCATTTCCTTTCATATTGATAAGGCACAATAAGTAAGGAAAAAAAACAAAGAGTACCAGAAGTTCAAATTAAAACAAAAGAGACACATCGACAATATAAAAGAAAGGAAATTCAACAACCTAATAAGATTAGAAAAGTCAAATTTAAACATGTAACCCCCAAATGAAGATGTGTTGACATTAGTGCCAATGAGGTAGCCGCTCTTGCTGAAAAAAAGAATAAACAAGAGAAACACAAAAGAACTATGCTTGAGGATGTTTCCATTCCTATTAATGAAGAACATATTTTTGATTTAGATGAAACTCCTTTAAATTATAGGAGGATAGGGTAAAATCACGAAGTTGGGTAACACTTTTGTGAGAATCGGGTTTCCGAAATTCCTACTAACATTATTTCGGTCGAACTAATAATTCTTTCGGTCAAAATAAACCTCTTTTCGGTCGAACCATTGGACATCAAATCAAACGGTACTGACGCAATGGTCGGTCCCTGTAATTCGAGCCTGTCCCTATAACATTTCCTCTAAGAAATTGTAATTTTTAAATCGTATTTCTGTAATGTATTTCGTAATTGTATTTCTTAAATTGTATTACTTAAATTAAATTTAAATTTAGTTTAGTTTAGTTTAGTTTTAAATTTTAATATTAGTTTTAAATTTTAAGTGTTGGTATTAGTTTAGAATGTTGAAAGGGTTGTATTCAGTCCTGTCCATGTATAGGGACAGTCTCGAATTCAGGCATGCAGTTGGCAGTTTTGGGCTAAATAAATTGTATTTCTAAATTCATAATAATAAATTGTATTTTGTTCTAAATTCATAATAATAAATTGTATTTTGGAAGTTTTGGGCCATATAAATCGTATTTGAAATCAATTGTATATGAAATAAATTATGTATTTATGGTGTATTTCTGATTGCACATGTTGTTTAAATTGCATTTTTAAATGCACAAGTAAATTGTATTTTTGATTGCATAGGTGGTTTAAATTACATTTCTAAATGAACAAGTAAATTGTATTTGTGATTGCATAGGTGGTTTAAATTGCGTTTCTAAATGCACACGTTTAAATTGTCACAAGTAAATTCTATTTCTGATGGCATAGGTGGTTTAAATTGCAATTGTATTTCTGATTGTATAGGTGGTTTAAATTGCATTTCTAAATGCACAAGTTTAAATTGGCACAAATGGTTTAAATTGCATTGATAAATTGTATTTATGATTTCACAAGTGGTTTAAATTGCATTGATTTCTAAATGTACAAGTTTAAATAGGCACACATGGTTTAAATTGCATTGATTGCATAGGTGGTTTAAAAGTTTAAATTGGCAGTGTTAGAAATAGAGAATATATTTAAATTTTATATAACGTGTTTGATTGA
>SNQJ01S0001132.1:39737-58629 GCA_010110895.2 Picea sitchensis
AATGGATTAAATGAAAGTTCATTCTATCAGGTTGGTGTCTATTTACAAACTGAGTCTTGTTATGAGGGTTGGATTCCTCACATCTCAGTTGGATCTGAGATCAACAAGCTGGGTATTCTTATGAGGGTTGGATTCCTCATTTCTCGGTTGGATCTGAGAACTACAAGTTGGGTGTTGTATCAAAGAGTTGGATCTCTCATATTTAGTAGAAGTTGAAGATATTAAAGGATTGATTGTATTTGTATTCATTCAAGTTGAATAAATAAAAGAAATATATTTTATCTACTTCATACAATTTGTGTTATACATATTTATGAATAATTAATTGAGTTGGATATATCTTATTCAATTAGTTCAGTTAATCTATGAAAGTGTGAAAAGAAGTCAAAAGTTTCGGACATTGATTCACCCCCTCCCTCTCAGTGTCAATGTGTGTTTCAACATAAGGGGAGAGTAATATGATGATACGAGGAATAGAGAAACCACTCCAGATGTGGTAGAGACAAAAGTATTAGGATTTGGGGTTGTTGGGAAGAACATCTCTTCAAAGACTTCCTTGAGAGGCAACATGACAACATTATAATATACAATGTACATGAGGATACGAATGACAATGATGTAGCCCAAAGTTTACGATATATTTATGCATTTTTCGAGAATGAAAAAGAAAAAGAAAAACATTTAGTAGTGGACCTGGAAGTTATAATTTCCAAATGACCTATTTCCTTTTTAATTAACCCTATATCTACGTTAAGTTATGTTACACCACAAATTTTCGAGTCTTTTGTTTTTACAAAAAAAGGAAGGATGGAAAATCATGGTTAGTTCAACTAGTCGTGGGAACCAATATAAAGGTTAATGAAATAATTTAATCCTATTAATTTGAAATCAATGGACTTTATACACAAGAAGCCTTAAATATCCCACCCATGGGGTCATATCATATGCTAATTAGCATGGACTGGCTGGAAACCCCTAAAGTGAAATTGGATTGTTTTAATAAAACCATGGATTGCAAAGATGATGATGGAAACAAGAGAATATTGTAAGGTATTCAAAAGCTGTGTATGTGAGAAAAATATCACCATTACATCTCAAGAAGTATATAATAAAAGGGTGCCCATTGTAATCTATACAGGTACTAGATTCAACAGAAAACAACAAGTTGAATATTGAAGATTACCCTATGTTATATGAATTCAGGGATGGATTTCTGGAATAAATACCAGGACTACCTCCTAGAAGAGACATTGATTTTTACATTTATATCATGCCAAGAGAAATTCCTACATATAAGGTACCTTATATAATGATCCCACCTGAGGTGGTGGAGTTGAAAATACAATTGAAAGAACTGATAGATAAGGGGTATATTCAACCAAGTGTGTCCCCGTGGAGAGCACCAACACTATTTTTCAAAAAGAATGATGGTAGCCTTAGATTATATATTCATTATAGTTTACTAAATAACAATACCATCAAGAAAAAGTATCATTTTCCCAGGATGGATGATCTCTTTGATCACGAGACAGGAGCCACAATATATTCCAAAATAGATTTGAATTCCAAATATCACCAAGTCATAATCAAGAATGAATATATCCATAATACTGCCTTTAGAAAAAGTTATATACATTATGATTTTGTGGTGGTTCCTTTTGGGATTACTAATTCACCAGCCACACTTATATGTTTAACGAATAATTTTCTCAACAAGTATTTGGACAATTTTGTCCTAGTTTTTATTGATGATATTTTGATTTATTCTAAATAGAAGAAGAAGCATGAGGAGAATATCAAACTATTACTTTAGGTGTTGATATAACACCAACTTAATGCTAAGTACAAAGAGTGTGATTTATTTCAAAAATAGATCCAATAGGTCATGTAATCTCAGAGGACGAAGTGACACTAGACACAAAAAATATCAAGGAAATTATGGATTGGATAGCCCCTAAAAATGTAGCACATATGAGATCATTTATGGGACTCCTTGGATATTATCGAAGGTGTATCCAAGGATTTTCAAATATTGGACACCCAATCACTTCCCTCCAAAGAAATGGAGTAGAATTTGTGTGGTCCCCAAATTGCAAAGAAAGCTTCTAGCAATTGAATCATCTTTTATCTAATGCCCCTATATTGAAGATTGTAGATCCTGACCAATATTTCTTTGTCTGTACAGATTCTTGCAAATAAGAACTCAGTGGAATTCTCATGCAAGAAGGGAATGTGATCATCTATGAATCAAAAAAATTAAATGAGCATGAGAAGCATTACTTTACTCATGATTTAGAACTTGCATCCATTGTAGATTCTTTAAACATGTGGAGACATTATTTTCTTAGTAGAAGTTTTGTCCTAATGAAAAATTATAGTGGACTGAAGTATTTATTTGACCAACCATGTTTAAATGTTAGACAAGCTAGGTCTATTGCTCACATCAATGAATTTAATTTTAAAATTAAACATATTAAAGGAAAATAAAACAGAGTAGAAGATGCACTTGACCAAAGTATGCAAATAATACACTTAGAATTAATAAGTGTATGTGAATTTGATATAAACCATAGGGTAAGATTTTCCCTACATAATGATGAACCTTTCAAGTTATTGAAGGACATTTTAGAGAAAGAGTTGAAAGGGATGATGTGTGAAGTATACAAGATTATGGAAGAAGGATTACTTCTATATAGAAATGAATTGTACATACCCAATTTGACCAAGATGAAGGAGCTAATAATGGATGAGTTCCATAAGAGGCCTTAAGCAGGTCACCTAGGTTATTGGAAAACAACAATGAATAATTTTTAATACTATCTCAGAATGAAGAAAGATATTGCAAATTATATCGCCAAGTGCTTAGAGTGCCCACAAGTCAATGTTGAACATAGGAATCCAACGATATTGTTCTAGCTAGTGCAAATTACAGAATGGAAATGAGAAATCATATCCATGGAATTGATTACGAGATTGCCAAGGACCGTCAAGTAGCAAGATGCAATCATCATGGTAGTGGATAAATTTGTTAAAGGATCTCAATTTATCGCAATTAAATCCACTTACTAAGCCATAGATGAACTACAAATATATTCATGAATGAAATTTTTAGATTGCATGGCATGTCCAACACAATCATTTCAAATAGAGATGCTAAGTTTATGTCAAAATTTTGGAAAATTTTGTTTATGGGTTTTAGGACATAATTAGCTTTCAACATTGCTTATCACCCTCAAACATATGGGAAAATAGAAAGCGTGAACAACATTTTGGAATATATGTTAAGAATGTATGTTATGCATTATCCCAAGAAATGAGAAGACTATCTACCCGTGCTAGATTTTTCTTACAACAATGGCTACCAGGAGTCATTGAAAATGATCCCCTTTGAGGCTTTCTATGGTAGAAAATGTAATATTCCAATCAGCTAGAGTAATATGGTTGATAGGATTACACCTGGACCAAATATGTTGAAGGCGATGGAGTAGGAAATATCACAGATTAAGCAAAATTTAAAATTGGTTCAAGATAGACAAAAGAGATACACTGACATAAATTGAACTCATAACGAATTCAAGGTAGGAGACCATGTCTACATAATAGTTAAACCTACAAGAAGTTCCTTAATAGTGGGAACCTATGCTAAGCTAGAACCTTGGTACTATGGGAAGTTCAAAGTCTTAGAAAGAGTGGGACCGCTGTTATAGAGGATTGTTTTTCCTCTTACAGTCAAAGAACACAATGTATTCCATGTATCTTTGTTTAAGAAATATGTTCATGATTCTAATCGCTTCATTGATTGTATTGTGATTCAGGTGGAGATAGAAGGAGAATTACATCTGCAACCTCAATGCCTACTTGACAGGAAGGAGACATTCTTCTAGAAATGAGCCATCACATAAGTCAAGGTGCAATGGAATCACTTTGGAGAAGATGAGGCAATATGGGAATTAGAGGATTCCATAAGAAAGGAATAGCCATTTTTGTTAATGTATAAAATAGTTTTACGATTGGTAAAACATTGAGGACAATGTTTCTTTTAAGGGGAAGCAAAATGTAACATGATGTTTTCCCCAGTTTTGTATTTATGACTTAATATTGTTGTGATTCACGGGATGGACATCTAAAACTTTACATGCGATGTAAATATATTCATATTTAATGAAGAAAGGAAAAATAACTGACAGAGGTGTGGAGCACAAGCATAGACCATGATATCATGAGTGGAATCTAGTGATGGGATTGGGGACTAATTTTTGTATCCTAAGAATTAACCTTCACCTAAGAGAGCCTTAGGGACTTAATTATTTTGAATTTTATTAAATCCATTTTTCTATATCCCAAGAAGTTAGTTAATGAGGAGAGACCTAATAGTTGAGAAATCATAGTGACCTTCATGAAGGTACAGGGGGAAAATGGTTGGATCAAATCAAGACTATCAACCAAAGTACTAAAAAGTACAACCTTGTTTTGGAGGAAATCTCTCGGAATATTCTAACAGAAGCAAGAGAGGAAAAAAATGGGTAAGGAAGAAACTTTCCAGAGGAGGAAGTGCATGAGTCGTGCACAAAGAGTGAGAAAGGAGACAAAGTCTAAAAGTGAGTTTTTATTGTTTGAATCGAGCAGGGAGAAACCTAGGCGTAACTTGATCTCATAGGGATGTGAATATTATGCGTGTTGGTTTAGGAATTGGAGCTAAGAGGGGAGGGAATTGAGGGACTGCAGAGCCATTCAAGGGACTCCCTTCTGCAATTAAAACCATCTAGGAAATCGTCTAAGAGATTTGTGGTGGCCCTAGTCTTGGTGGGTAGAGGGAGCCTTGCTATGGATTTCCAGTGAAGGAGAGTGCCCTTGAAGCCTAACCTAGAGTTTTCTAAGAGAAACCCAAGTTTACTTGGTGGTAACATGGCCTAGCACAAGGGTGGCCTGTTATAGAAAATATAATGAAACATAGCCTACGTTTTGGTGGAAAAACTCAGACCCTCGGTTCGTTACTCAATCAACAATTTTATCAATAGATAAGTCTCTCAGTGGAATCATCATTGTGTTTAGTATGTATGTTTTCCTGTGTAATTATGAAACTGTATGAATTGCGAGTAGAATTTAAGAGAAGGAATCAATGTGAATGACTTTTTTATTGTGTTCATTGATTTTCCTTACATGTTAATGTCTTCATGAATATAGAAGTGAATAGAAGGAGTTTATTCATATTACTCCTTGAATTATAAGTGTTGAAGTATTTGGTTTATTTTCATGAATTAGATCTATTGTAAATTCCTATGGCTAAGAACCCATATGTGGGAACCTACATGGAATGGATGGTTGAGTAATTTTCCTGTGTAAGTTGGGAGATTTTGCATGATGGGTTATTTTCCTTTGAATGTATATACAAAGGAACTGGCCTTATTGATTAAAAACTCTATAAAAGGAATGATTGAAGTGAAGATATTATTCACTTTAGGAGTTTTTTATTTCCCCACAAATTCTTCCATCTTTTAAGTTCTTGAAATAGCCAAGATCTCTATAGAGGGTTTTCCCAATTCAATCTTTGACAATTTAGTACAGAAGATTGGGAGTGGGTTTTCCTTTCATCTCTTTAATGGATATTCCTTGGGGAGGATATCCCAACATCGAGATGTTGGATATTGCATAATCCTAAGGTCCCCCCTTTTATTTCGAAATTCCCTGCAAATGAAGTTTAAATGTGGAACAACAAGGGTGGAATCATATCGTGGGAACCTATACCATGTGAAACCCTTGTACCCAGAACCGAAGATAACGTGGTTTCCCAAGCCATAAATAAATCAATTAATAAAATCGAGCAAATTTGTTTAAGCATGAAGAATTAACGTTGATCGTTCGTTGGGCATGAGATTTTATCTCGAGCATCATTTAGAGATAAACATTCAAGAGGAATCTTAAGGGGATAGTATCAGGGGGACTAACTCATGGGTTAGGCTTATGGGATGTGGAGAAACCTCAATGCATGGTACAAGAGTAGAACCCAAAGAGACGGAGCTACAAGACTAGTGGACCGGGGGCTGTGATAAAAAAACATACGCCTTTACGTTGTAACTCCCTGATGGAGTAAGCCCGAGATCACAAGCTTGAAAAGGAAGAGAGCCATAGATCAACAAGAGAATAAATATGGGATGTCAAATTTGTCGAGACCAATGACCTATTAACTATTGTTCATTTTGGAGAGTATGTAGTGATCTAGATCGTTGATCGACTGATCATCCATCATTTGATCTATCAGACTAGCATGTTCTCTCGGAAGCGGCCAAGAGTCTAAATGATTCCATGTTATCTTGTCGAGTTAGCATGCCAAGTTACCACGCCATATCAAGGGACATGTCAACAATGGTAAACGTATAGGAAACTTCCATGTGGTAGGTGACATGTGGAAGAGAACATGTGTCCTCCTATCATAGATTCGGTATGGGATAGAGAGGTTATGGGATTGGGCATGTCCCATTCTGTAGAGAATCCTATGGAGACAATCCCAATCAATTCAAACTATTCGATCTATCAAGCAGTCATGTTGTCGGGGGCTATGTCGTATAGAAGGATTTGTTTGCACGTTAATTCAAAGGAGACTGAAGGTGCAATTCTGTAAGTTTAGTGGACGGTAGAATACGATAAGAACTACGAGGTAGGTTATGTTAACATTCCAATGGAATGAGCCTGATATGATTATGGGGAGTTGATGCAAGGGGTATTTTTCTAAAAATTTGGTTACTCGATGGGTTGAGCCCGACTACATTGTTGCAGACAATGACTTTCGAAAGGAAATTTTAAAGAATAAAGTTATCATCTTTCATGGAAAATCCCAAACATGAGCCTCCACTAGTGTTGCAAGGCACATGGCCTGGGTCACTAGAAAAACCACTCAGTGGGACATAGTACATCCTAAAAGATAATTTCCATGTGAAGAGAGTTTTGATATCCTTTCGGGCTTTGTAATCATGCATGTTTTCAATAAGAATATTTAACAATATATCCACATCAATTGGACATGGGAAGCACTCCACCTAGTTTCCATATGGATAGGGTGATGTCATCTATGCATGGAGCCTTGGAACCTTTAGAAGGCCATAAATTTCTAACTAGAGTTTATATTTTTGTATTGTTACATTCATTGGAATTCTCTTGAGGAGAAGAACTGGATTATTGGATTAGAATAGAGAAAGAAGTCATGGTCGAAAAGAGGGGTAAAAATGAATAAACAAGAAAATATTTACATCCCACAAACTTTAAGTATTTTTAGTGCTTCGGGTGTGTCACACATCTAGTGTAGGAACAACCCTTGGTTTTACTACTAGAAGTAGATATTCTTCCACTTATGGAATCTGTATAGGCATCCTAGTGATGTTAAATGTTGGTTTCCCATTCAATTATACCTAGAGAGTTTGGGGATACTTCTAGCCATCCCGGGGACAAATTTTTTGGGGGGGGATTTAATATCCCACGAGGTAGCACACCAATTCCTAAAATCTATATTATTTACACATTTACCTTTGTTTCTTGGGGAATTCCCCCTAGGGGAACTTATGGTCTAGGAAGTATTGCACCTTCTAGAATTACAGTTGTCCCTAAGGGCACACCCCATGGGAGACATTATGCTCAATGGGGTGGTTATCCTTTTATCCACACTTCTGGTCTTCAAAGTTATTTCTCTAGGGATATTTATGGTCAAGGGTGTAGTATCCCTTTAGGTTCCATGTATTCTCCTATAGATAATCATTTTCCAACATGTAGTTTCCTTTTCTAGTGATGTTGGGATTTATATCATTATCATGTTTGACAAACAATCCCATTTTGCATGACCCGCTATGTCCATCCATACCTTACAAGTTTCCATCATACATGTTGAAGTTTGAAGAAAAGTGAGGAGAATACATGTCCACACATATCATGACCTATTATCTATGGTGTGCATCCCATTTCTTTATGGATGATAGTGTTAGAATACATATTTTCCAAATATCCTTGACTAGAGGTGTCACAAAATGGTATACAAAAATTAGGGGCGCTTCCTTTTGTAGCTTCAATAACTTGGCCATGGCGTTTTTTACACATTTCCAATTTATTGATAGGTATGAGACTAGGACAAAGTTGTTGACATCTCTATGTTATGATACATCGACTCACATTTCTGATCACATTCATGAGTGGAGATGAAGATGCATAATGATCAAAGACAAAATTCTTAACCAACACCTCATGGAGTCATTTACCAAATCCCTCTTGAAACCTATCTCCAAGGATGTTGCTATGACAGGGGAAACTTACGAGGAGAAAGATATCTTACATGCTAAACATTTAGACTTAATCTACTCTCAGTCTGGAACAGTATACGATATTATCCCACACTATCCAAGGTCATCAAACGATCCTCATAGGCCAAACCTAGAACCTCATGTTGATGATGTGGTTTGTTCTATTTTCAGTGAATCTGTGGGATAGTTAGTTGGAGAATTGGGTCACATGCACATTTCATCAAACCCATTAGCTACTATGTCGACCACCCAAACTTCTGAAGTTCTTGTTCAACCCTCTAAGGTGAATTCGGTGCTCTCCATACAATCAAAGAATCCTCAACAATATAGGAGGAAGAAGAATAATAAAAATAAAATTTCTAATAATGAGCATGGATCCCCTCAATCCTAAAAAAATGTTGGGGGAGGAAAGGAAAAAAAGGAAAATTAATAGGTTTTCCTGCAATATTTGTTGGGAAGACCATCCTACTCACTAGTGTCCCAATACGGATGAGATTCATCACCAGTTATCCCAACAAAAGGCTCCCTAATATTTTTTTCTTAACTCATCCATTACCCCCCATCCAAAACAAACATTTGCATCAAATCCTCCCCCTCAATAAGGGGGCATGGAAGGTCAACCTTAGTTTGAGTGGTTTTTCCTTACCACCAATATCCTCATGTGTGAACAAACAATTTATTTGAAAACTCAAGCACACAAATTTGATAATCCTAAGGTTGGTCCTACGAATCAGGATAAAGTCCCTTCTTCCCATCCTGGTGTCCCTTTCTAGATAGAGAATCCATCCTTTGAGACATCACCTCACGGATGCAGACCCCCTCTCTCACATGGATCCTGCTAACATCCCGGTCTAAGGATCAATGACTTTGGGAGCTTAAAACAACTCATAGGCTCTTGTTGAGCCTTTGGAATAAAAAAAAAACACAAGACAAAATTCTTTAGTTCGGTGGAAAATCCCCTCTTCGGGCATACCTACGCACGCGCCACACCTACCAAGCGACCAAAGGCTATGAAAACAAGTTGATTGATTGTCCCCACATAATTCAACACTTCGGAGCTCCCATGCTTCAAGATTTTCCAAAAAAAGACACATCGTTCCTCCTTAACGAGGAAGTGGCGAAGTGTCGAACCACTACAAAGATCGACGACTAGCGGGGCCAAACTAATCGATGGCTTGGATTTAATTCAAATATCTAGGATTCTATGGATATATTGGCTCCAACTCGCAAAACCTCTGGAGAGATGAAACTTCGAAAGAGATGGAACGACTCTCACTTTGCGATAGATTCGTCGTTGTCATTCACTTTGAAAATTCGGGCTTCGAGAGTTATGAAGCCCTCACTCCCCTATTCCGCCGGATCACCGAACCGACAAACTGATACACGAGGAGATCAATGGTCTGTAACCTCCATCCATCCAACGGTTATGATGAGCTCTGGGATTCCGGTCTTCGGGACTCCCGGATGCTCGACTCTTGCTAACTCCCAGAGTGCTTACCTTGTGAATTTACGGAGGTAGAAATCTACGGTCACCATGCTCCGTCATATGGATGGCTCATATCCAGCTTCGAACTGCGGGACTATGGGCGTCTCCAAACTATGAATCATCCTTACCCCTCAACGTCGGATTAACAGAGTCTTCCTCCACTCTCCATGTGCCCTCCTTTAGATCTACGACTAGGATGAGTCCCAACCTTCGGGACTTCAACGGTCTCTACCTCCGGTGACATTCAACGCCTTTCTTCTGGAGTGTAGGTAATCTCGACTTCTAGATATTTTTCCATGTGTCCCCCTTCCGATTGATGTTTTGGATCAACTCTAGACTTCGGGCTCCAGAGATACTGACCTTCACTCCTTGCTATTCCCCCAAACCCCCAGTCTTCCAGATCTAGAGATCCATTGACACAGGTCCTTTTGTATGGATGGTGTTGATTCACTTCGCCCTTCAGAACTTCGATGGTCTTGACTTCTCTGGTCTCTGGATCCTCCGAACCAATGAAATGTTGAAGGACTCTGAGGTTTATCCCTTGAAAAAATCTCCAATATATGACAACTATCAGATCCCTGGCGAGACCCCAAATAGAACCCATCCATTGAGTTAATCCTTCCATCTAATTCTCCTTTGTGTCAAGATCAGACATTCCATGAACTTGGAATCGTGTCAAAATCACAGGGTTAAAGCCTGTGATACTCCACCAGATCCAACGATGGTGAATGCTCTTGGATCCTCCCGAACAGATCTCAACCCTTCAACATTCAAAAGGTAAAACTATTTCCCTTTCAAGGGATTCAGGTCATTAACATTATTGAGCTTTACTCTATGGGATAGATATGATCTCTGGCTCCCTCCTCCGTGATCCTCTTAGAAATTCAAAAAGTTTTACTTAGAAAATTTATAAGTATCTCCCGTGAAACTCTTGTTATCGCTAACTCTATTCATTTTGGTGACTCCTAGGTTTATGCACCTCAAGAACACTTCTTGCATCTCTCAAACTTCTGAAATATATTGAACTTAGATATTTTATCAAAAATATCTCTTTTCACTCCTTGCATTCATCCTTTCTGAGAATCCTCCAACACTTAAACCCATTTCTCGCCCGACACAAACCTTGCGTGGGTCCTTCCTGAACCTTTCTCTCCTCAGAGCAATGGTGAACTCCTTGCACTGGTTCTTCCAAAGCTTCTCGTTATCCCTCCCAAAATTCTGATTGAAACTTGACTCTCCCTGCACACACCTTGCGGGAACTGTGCACTCCTTGCACCAAATCTCTTAGAAGAGAAACAATTGAAGCATATAAAACATTACATATTCCTACTCTTACCCATGAAAATCACGTTCATACGTGAAAGACATATAAATAGAAATACTGCAAGAAATATCACTTGAATTCAGTGAATTCAATAACAGAGAACACCATGTATTTGGAACCAAACCTCTCTATTTGCATTCCTTCAATAAAATATGTACATGAGTTAATATAGCTCTCTTTAATTCACCATAAGCTTCAACAACTCTTTCAAATAATGATCAACAACCTCATTTGGGCATACAATACATACATTTATACGAGAAGAGGCTTCTCGAGTCTTCCTACCGACTACCTTAGTGCTATCCTATAATAATTTAAGACACCTATATACTAAGTCCTTATAACAATAAATGACCAATACAATCAGATATGAGCTAATTCTCAACATCTTTCCAATCTAATATGATAATTAAGGCGATTACAACATCGACATCCTTATGTGATGACTCTTGCCTAAAAACATTTAAAATATTTAAATTATAAGGCTTTCAAAATATAAAAGTGTGTTGTCCTCAGGATCAAAGGTGATTTGAAATGTGCACACCGATGTTGTGTTGTCTTCAACCTGGCCTCTTTAAGTGCTCAATAGCTATGATCCTGCATCACTCACCCACCAAAGGGTTTTCTTCAACGCACACCGAATATCCTGAATACACGAGCCTCCTACAACTACAATATTATGGAAGACCTATCCTAGCAACCATGTGCCATGTCTTCTTTAGAATTCCCCCAAATATTATCCATACAGAGGAAATATTTCATGTATGCAATAGGTTGGGTTGATACCTTGGAGTATAGTTTAATTTCTTTTGAGTTGGAAAAGGGATTTAATAGAATTCCCACTAGATTTATTTTCAAATCCAAGTGAGAGTAAGTGGCAAAAACATCTTCCGCACAATTATTAGTGAAGGTTCCTCTACCTACATCATTTCCATTTTCCTATTGAAAATACCATGGCTCTCCAAGGCTCAACCCGTCCAACACCATGTTGAATGCATTCTATGGAAATATGTTTATGCCTCATGGTATTATCGCTTCATTTCCCATTGATTTAGGTAGTAAGATTATCTTTATTGAAGTGGATGTGGTGGATGCTCTATTATTTGCTTGGGTGGACTTGGTTCTACGAGATGATTAAAGATGTCTCATCATTTTTTGGTTCCCTTCTCTTTCATCACTAAGGAAAGATGATCACAATCAATCAACTACTGTTCTGTACCCCATATATTAGGACCAATGCGGATTCTAATATATCATTTATCGATGATTCCCAGAGTGCTTACATGAGTGTTAGCATATGGATGTTCAAATAATCCTCGTTAATGGGTGCATTTACCCTCCACCCACCACCTCCTTATTCGAACGTCACTCTAATCAGTATGATATGATATTTTACTAGTATATCCCTAGGGTATTTTGATCCTTGGGTGGTTCCTCATCCTGAGGAAGTTCAGTCTTATAGATCAAGTAAGCCACTAACAATAAATCACAATAGTTGATATTTCCTATCAAGTTGTCTAGTTAGCATATTATTGACCAAATAATTAAGGTCTCCAATAGGATGTGAAATGTGATCATTATTCGAGGCCTTCTTGGGATGTCAATCCTCTTCCTACTTCACATGACTTATTATATATAGAGTTACCTTCCAAAGAGGCTATCATGGAGGACCTAGCTTCACTTGGCATGCCATGGTATGACATGCACCCTAAAGCATCATTTCTTCCCAATTTGGAGAAAATGGAGGATGACAGTAAAAATAATGTTAAAATCATGTTTCTCCTGAAAATGTTCAATGGTACCAATGGTACCAATCTCCCATTTTGACTAGAGACATAATTTCAAAAGGGAATTTGGAAAAAAACTTGAAAACCATACCCATTGAAATTTGCTAGAAGTTAGGTGTCATGGAACACATTCTCATAGGAGTTGATTATTCTCCCCATGAAATTGAACTTTATACTATCCTATTCAAATGTTTGTGATGTTTTTTCTTGGCAATATCAATAAATGCTTGGTATTGACCCTTAGATCATCGAGCATGAAATACAAATGTATGATGGATCCAAACCTATTTGACAAAAGCTCTAGAAATTTAACCTAAAGAAAGATATCCCCATCAAGGAAGAGGTAGAAAAACTTCTTTGTGCCCAATTTATCTATCCAATTCCCTTGAATGAATGGATTTCATAAGGATAAATATCCTACCCTATTCATTGACCATATTATTGATGAGTGTGCGAAGATTGAAATATTCTCATTCATGGATGATTTCTCTGGCTATAATCAAATCTAGATAAAACTGAAAGATCAACACAAGAATACCTTAATTTGTCCTTGGGGTACTTTTTCTTTTTGAAAGTTTTCATTTGGTCTTAAAAAATTTGGGGCTACATTCCAACGGGCTATGTCATATGAATTTCATGAAATCAAACATATTTTAAAGGCATAATTAGATGATTTGACTACTTGTTCCAAGCAGCTTTAAGATCATCCTAGTAATTTGTCGGCCATTTTTACCTGATGTTGTTACTATAATATCTATTTGAACCCACATAATTGACTCCTTTGTCTGGTCTCTGGGTTCTTTCTAGGTTTCATCATATCCAAGTATGGGATCATGGTTGATCCCTTGAAAGTTGAGGAAATTTTCAATTTTCCTCCTTCTCATATTATAAGCCGACTCCAAATTTTGTAAGGGAAGGAAAAATCATTGCACGGATTCAGTGTTAACTATGACAAGATAACTAATTTTTTTATACTGTTATTGAATATAGACATACCTTTTTCCTAGGAAGACCAAGCCCATCAATAATTTGATGCCTTCAAGAACACCTTGCTGGCAACTCCCTTATTGATCCCTCTTGATTACAGTCAAAATTTATTTTTCTATATCACAACTTCTGAGTCCACCATCAATATGGTACTTGTCCAAGAATATAATGGGCGTAAAGAAAACATCATATGATATCTTATAAAAGGACCTTTCGATCTAAATATTCAATATTTTCATGTCGAAAAGTTGGCCTTGGAAGTTGTTCATGTTGTCCAATTATTACGACATTACATACTCTTGTGAAAAATCACTATTTTTTCTGATGCCAACCTTATGAAACACATCTTGAGTTTTCAAATCATTGGGGGAAAGTACTTGAAGTGGAAAGTTATCTTACAGGAGTTTGACATGGAGTTTATTTCTTATAGGTCTATGAAATATTTGGATTTTGCTAAGTTGATGCATGATATTTCTCTAGTCGATGATGAACCCATGGATAATGACCCATTCCATGAAGATTTATTATTCCTCATTAACTCATCTCATAAATGGTATAGATATGTCCTTGTGTATCTCCAAACCTAGTGTTTCCATTATTAGTTATCCCATGACAAGTGTCGACACATGACATTATGATAGAGACTACCTTATCATATATGCTTATCTTTATTGTCGTAGGGTTGATTTTATCTTATATGGATGTATTGTCCATAAGGAAGATAAGAGGCTCCTAAATGACTACCATGTTGGAGCATGTGGTATTCATCTCTTTGGGTTAGCCACTTCCTAGAAGATTTTGTGCATAGGATAAGTTTGGACCACGATCTTCAAATATTGTATGGATTCCTTCCAGAAGTTTCTCTCCCGTAAAATGTTTACTTGGAAAATGTGTGTTCATCATGCTTTGTTACATATTATGGTATCCATTGGTCCCTTCTCCAAATGGGGACTAATTTCATGACCTGTAATCCTACCTCAAATAATGGCCATGGATACATCATCATGGCCGTTGACTACTTCACCAAGTGGGCCAAGGATTTTCCTACATTTTCTAACGATGGAACCCTTACTTCTTTATTCATATTCAATCATATCATTGATTGGTTAGGATTACCAAAAAATATGTTGATATACCATGGGTATCACTTTTGCAACAAGATGATGATCAGACTAGCCACCAAGTTGGGTTTTCATCATGATGAATCAACACCCTATTATCCATAGGCCAATGGCCAAGTAGAATCCATTAATCATGTTCTGAAAACCATGATCCAAATAATTCTAGGGAAACACAATAATAACTAGAACCTTATGTTATTTTTCACATTATGGGTCTACCCAACCTTAACCAAGATTTCCACTAGGTCTACATAATTCTAACTTCTTTATTGTCTAGAGGTAGTCATGTCGATTGAATGTTAAATTGAATCTTCGAAGCTAGTTGTAGAACTCTTGCACAATACCTACACTGAGGAAGAATCTCTCTTGTATTTGGTCCATCTTGATGTTGCATTTTCCAATGAGACTGATAAAAAGTGAAAAAAATCCCAATATGAAAAATATGTTTGACGTTTTTTCTTTTCAAAAGGTGAATTTTTTTTTGTCCATGACCAAGACCACATTGGTGGATTGGTTAGAGAAATTGGTGGATTGGTTATTTGAATCCATCTGAGGCCATTCAATAATGGTGAAATAAGTCACCACCAAGGCTAAGTCTTTGGAATGAAAGATGGCTCAGATTGGTCAAACCTAGAGTATCAAAAGTGTTGAGTATAGAGATAAAACATTGACTCTAGGGAAGGAAATATTACCTGGAAGACTTATAAAAGAGGAAAGAGATCAAACAATAAGTTTTATACAATTAGTCAAGATTTCCATGGATTTTGTATGACACCATCAAAGGGTCTCAGAATAAGTAAACTTAAAAATATATTCTTTGTCCCATATGTTGGAAATGTTGGTGGACCAAGAAGAATCATAGTCATAGCGAGGAGACATCTAACAATAGGAAAAAAATTGAGATAGTAAACAAAAGTGGGTTTAATTTTTTTTGTGTGTCTAGATTGACAATGTAAAAGAATTCCCTTGGAAATCTATAGTCTTGGAACAAACACAAGGAAAACTAGATCCAATACAAAGACTGGAGGTTCAAGACACTTGGAAGGAAGATTTGGGTGACACCAAGGAGAAAGGGAGAAGGCCTAGCCTATCTGCAAAAGTCAGCAAGAAACCGTAGAACAAGGATATTGTTTGTTAGGTGTGTATATGGAACCATTATGCTTCAGTAAAGGGAAGAAGGCTGCAACGCAGGATGATCGAACATTAATTGGAATATAACAAGTTTTTTGTGCCTTAACAACAGGCTTTGGTGAACCCATGATAGAAGTTCATAAGTTTGAAGTTTGTTGGGTTGAGTCTTACTAATTAAAATGTGAAGGGAAATGGTTGGATTTATCATGATGAAGTATATTCTCAGGGAGTTGGCTTGGGGACACCTAATTTGCAACTATATTGGAGAAGTTCAATGTATGGAAGCAAGGTACAGTGGCCAACATATTGAAGGAATAGTAAGAATGTAAAGTGTGATGGAGTTGTGTTGGGGACACCTAATTTGCAACAATCTTGGAGAAGTTCAATGTATGGAAACAAGGTAGAGTGACCAAAGTATTTAAGGAATAGTAAGAATGGAAAGTGTGACACTTGGATAGTTACCCAAACTTCTTAGTGGAGGTTGAGTTGTTGTAGTAGCATATGGAAGTTGAAGAAACAATGAACACTTGGGTTGCAATAGTGGAAGGAAGTAACAACAACATAGGCATCCAAGAAATTGTAACAGAGTTGGCAAAAATACTTCATTCAAAGGAAGTAATGGGTAATGAATAGTTGCAAAAATAATTCTAGTAGTGATAATGTGATGCAGTTGAAGAAGTCAATTGTGAATGGAAACATGGGTCTGGGAGAAAACTTAGAGAAAATTAGGTTCTTGAGGATGATTTTGAGGACGACAATGAGTTTTAGTGGGAGAGGATGTAAGGACATATCCTTGAGTGGCTTCAAGAAACTCTGTTCCATGATCACCTCAGTTATAATTAACCAGTATTGATGGAGATGTTGGAAGTTTGAAGTCTAGTAGAGTTAGTTTTGGGTACCCTTGCATGATGGAAAGACACACCATATACATGTTCAAGACCCTTGCTGAAACTAGGTGCAACAAAAACCTTGGAAATTGGAATTAGTTGGATGCAACAAGAAAGGCTTGGAAGGTAACTTGTTGATGAAAGGAAAAGATGGATTCCATAAGAAACCTCATATATAAAATTTACTCTGCATGATGGACAAAGTGGCATAGTGAGCTAGACTAGATTTTATGGAATTATTTTCTCGGACTACATTTGGATCCAAGGAGTTAGGCCTTTCTAACTTGGGCACGATTGTGGGAAACACTCTTTGGGAACATATCCACTAGGCACACATGCATTAGGAACACATCCATGAGACACACTTGTTGGTACACCCTTGTTAGGTGTACCTGGGTGCCTTTGACACATTTTTTTGGAACATCTGTCATTTTGGGCATAGCACCATTAGATGGGTTTCTTGGACACATTTGTTTGGAACATGTGTCATTTTGGGCATAGCATGATTGGATGTTGTATAGTCAAAAAACAATTTAGGAAGTTTGTAGTGGCACCATCAAGCATAGTTGAAGTTGGAAATGTAGAAAATTTGGTCCACTTAGGCTTGAAGTTGGAAATGTAGAAAATTGGGTCCACTTAGGCTTGGAGGGGCTTGCACTATGTCTAAGAAGGACAAATTTGCAAGGAAAGTATTTATTTGTAGTATATGCCTAAAAGTTTCCAATATATCATTCATTGATCATTCGCCAAAAGTATAAAGGAGATCAACAATTTTGCTAAATTCTCGGGTTGGCATAGTAGGTTGAATTGCACTAGATGAATGAGAAGAAGAAGCCAAGACCTGTAGGAGGTGGGCCCATGGTTTTGTTAGGGCTTGGATTGTGAAATTTTGTTTGGTAGTTGGTAGAAGGAAATATTTCCTTAGACTCATTGTACATATGTAACAAAGTTCTAGGAAGGAGGCTACAACTCCCTTGTTGTATATTTGAAACATTTTTCATCTAAATAAAGTTATGGAAGCTACTTGGGGTGATGCCTATACATGTGTGTTGTCGACTCTTTACATTATTGAACATTATTTTCCCTTGTAATTATTTCAGTTATTCAAATATTGGATAAGTATTGCTTAGGATTTTTAAAGGTTTCAGTGGGACATGTGCCTACTATTGGATGAACTTGGTTGAGTAGGACTTATTTTCATTTCATAGATTGTACCTTAAATTGAAGTTATGGGTAGAACTTAAGTGAAGAGATGTAATTTGTTTGTAGTAGGAATAGGATAAACAAGCCATTATGGTCGAGGCAAGGTAGTGTTACACTACCTCAAGTGAAAAAGTATATTTGGAAGAAACCCTAAAACGGTGCCAAACGCAGAACCATAAATTGCCCTGCTAACATTCTTACAGCATAAAAAAGGGGTCGATTCATTAGGTTCATTGCAACCATTCTAAACTAATCTTTATCACAAAACTTAAGCATTCATCCAAATAAAAACACAGCCATCTAAATTTTCAAACGCAAACACAGACTAGCATTCATCCAAAATAAAAACATACCTTGGCCTGTTCGCCCGCTCCGGATGGCGTCCGCGTGCTCCTTGATGCTCCCGCTTGCCGACCGTAGAGGACTCACCGGTACCTCCCAGCCAAACGCTAGGGGTACTCTGCTTCCCCCTTAGCCCCCCGAGCCGCAAAGGGGCCACACACAGTCCAAACAGTAACCTAGCTTCCCAGCTCGCCTCCAAGGCTGAGCTAGCACTAAATCAGCTGAGAAAATCCCCAACTCCTCACAAGCAATCAGTCCAATTTTCCATTTTGGTAGCATAACAATACCTCATAGCAGATCCCCTTCTTTCCCCCCATCCCCTCTCTTTTATCTTCTTTTTTT
>SNQJ01S0001132.1:58702-97953 GCA_010110895.2 Picea sitchensis
TTCTTTTAAGTTTTCCCCCCTTTATTTTTTTTAATTTTTATTTTTTTGAAAACTCAAAAGTTTTCAAAGAAAAACTCTAGAAAACTATAGGTTTGTGATAGGATGCCTCTTAACCCTTAATTGGTGGACTAATTTCCAATTTTTGAGGTTTTATCTCCGAAGTAATTTTTTCTTTTATTGATAATATAGAATATGATTTTTTTGTGTGGAATGTCTGTGCATGTATGTGTATGAAAACTTATAGGGTTAACTCAATCTATCCACACATATTAATTCAAAATATACTTTCTTGTGAGATATTTTTGTTATACTTCATCTTAGGTTCAACTCTAGCTAACTTTTGTTGGATTATTATGCACCATTCTGGTTAGTAGTTGAAACACTCTCCATCTGAATAACCCATCGAAGAAGGAATACCATTAGATTTTCCTCTCACACATAGAGAGAAATAGTCTTTTATTAATCGTTTATTTTAAAAAATATGATGGAAAGCCATTTCAATTAATTCTATCTTACACAAGACACAAAAGCATGTCAATAACTAATTTCAATTGATTCTATCTTACACAAGACATAGAAGCATGTCAATAACTAACGTGATCTCATCACATTTAATATAGATGTGCCTATATTCACAATAAATGTGCATGTAATGGTAACAAAATGACCAAAAGCCATTTCGGGCCATTGTTAGTCTATGTGATTTAACCATAGAAATCGAATGCATATTATATTTATTTATTCTCATTTGCATTATCTATATATTTTCACATTAACTTGATATAGTGCACTTTGATGTAGGCACCTTGCAAATATATATTTTTTCCTAATCTATATTTAGTGGTTACCATTATGATGTGCCTATATTCACAATAAATGTGGATGTAATGGTAACAAAATGACCAAAAGCCATTTCGGGCCATTGTTAGTCTATGTGATTTAACCATAGAAATTGAATGCATATTATATTTATTTATTCTCATTTGCATTATCTATATACTTTCACATTAACTTGATATAGTGCAACTTTGATGTAGGCACCTTGCAAATATATATTTTTTCCTAATCTCTATTTAGTGGTTACCATTATGATGTGCCTATATTCACAATAAATGTGCATGTAATGGTAACAAAATGACCAAAAGCCATTTCGGGCCATTGTTAGTTTATGTGATTTAACCATAGAAATTGAATGCATATTATATTTATTTATTCTCATTTGCATTATCTATATACTTTCACATTAACTCGATATAGTGCAACTTTGATGTAGGCACCTTGAAAATATATATTTTTTCCTAATCTATATTTAGTGGTTATAATCTATATTTAGTGGTTATCATTATGAGTATTTATTTTTGGAACAGCCCACAATGTTCACCATCTTGCCCGCATTTCGAAAATTATGTCACGGTTCATCATCAAGATCATGAGTGAGTGAAATTGAGAGAGCTACCATTTTAATCTTATAAATACTAAAATATTCCAAATTGGGACCAATCTCAACTCAAGCCAATCAAGCATAGACATAATGAGCTAAAATATTTTAAATTGTGACCAATCTCAACTCAAGCCAATCAAGCGTAGACATAATGAGGGGATATTCTAGGATTTATGAGGGTTCTTTATTGATCAAATAAGGGAGTCCAGTTATTACTCAATTATAACCCTCAATCTTTGCTCAAATTCATTGTTTGCTTAACAAACTCAAGGGCCTTAATTGAATCGACACTTATGGTATTGCTATTCTTTCACAATGACCTCGACATTCTCTAGAGATGTATGGTGCCTATTCTTGATAGGTTGTTCTTGATAGGGTGATTCATTTAGGTAAATGTCCAATGTGTTAATTGTGAATATTTAACTCCTATATTAAAGAAGAGGCTAGATATTTAACTCGTGTGATAATTGTGAATATTTAACTCCTATGTTAATTGTGAATATTTAACTTCTATATTAAAAAAGAGGCTAGATATTTTAGCTCTCGTGTGTTAATTGTGAATATTTAACTTCTATATTAAAAAAGAGGCTAGATATTTTAGCTCTCGTGTGTTAATTGTGAATATTTAAATCCTATATTAAAGAAGAGGCTAGATATTTTAGCTAGAAGATTTCTATTATGATAGAATAAATATTTATTTGTGAATATTTAACTCCTAAATTAAAGAAGAGGCTAGATATTTAATATTTCTAATATGATAGAATAAATATTTATAGTGATTTGATAAACATATTTTTCTAATATTTTATTTTCTTTTTGTCTAAACATTCAAAATTGATGTTTTACATCACGAGACTAAAATTTTAGATCTCAAATATTCTTGAGAATTTTCTGTTATAAAATGTTCCATTTGTAAATATAGTCTATTAAGGCTAGTTACAAGGGACTCTTGCTTTAATTATAGGTTTTTAGAGGATTTGAGCAAATAAATTTATATGCATTTACAGTTTAATAAAAATGATATATCAATGATATATTTCACAAATTGTGTTAGAAAATGCAACTTTAACTAAGAGGTCCTGGATTAGCTTCACTATAAATTAAAAATGATATATTCTACAAATTGTGTTTCAAAATGTAACTTTAACTAAGAAGTCCTTGATTAGCCTCACTATAAATTAACTTTAGACTTCTCATTTGCTATCTATTCAATTTGTTCAACTTCCTTATAAACATATTTCAAAAACATTACCATTACTATTAATGTAATGCTTGAATATTTTGCCTCAAACTTTTTTATACAAACATCACATATATATATGTATGTCTCTCGCAAGAGACATTGCACTCTTAAAATCAAAAATCCAATTCAAGAAACCGAGGGTTTATTTGAACCTATGTATAGGCAACCAACGATGTGATACGTACCTTTCATTGCATAATTCTTGATTCAATAATATGGGCTTTTAATAAATATGCAAGGGATATATTCCTTAAATACCAAACTCTGTTACAAAATTCATCGCCAACCTCAGGTTCTCTCCGACCGAAAATATAAGGAAAAACAAGGCCTCCCACAAAATATTCCACTTGCATGTTTTGAGGAACCCCTCTGCCACCTGTTTTGACAGAGAGCATTAAAGCACAACATTCTTGATGTCGTCACCTCCTGGTTCCTGTATCTAATGGCAATGTTAGGCAATGAGAATTAATTCACGCCTTAGAAACAATGCAGAGCATTAACGCACAACATTTTATTTTTATGTCTTCATTTATGGCTCCTGTACCCAATGACAATGTAAGGCAATGAGAAGGCAATGCCAATGTTAGGAAATGAACATTAACCTTCTGAAAACTGTGCACCAAAATAATTGAAATAGCCCAGAACATAATGTCCCTGTCACCAAAATCATTTTTCAAAAGTGAATGTATTTGTAAGGACTAGATTGATGTTAAAGAAATCCTTTATCAGTCAATTCCTTATATTGGTGAAATTCAAGTTTTTAATTTTGGATTAAAGCATGAACATCATCCAAATTAGACTTGATGAGCTTCCTTTTCCTATATTTCCAGGCAGACTGTATTCGCCTAACTACCCACGATCTCCAGTAAGGTGATTCATACCTAAAATTTAAAAGCATATAATGGATTAAGCAATTATTTCCCAAATCGATCATGTAAAATGTGTAATTATCAGTTACAATGAATTGGTATATATGAGAACAATTGAATACTAATATTGAAAAGTGATCACTTTTCACAACTTCTGATGAATTAAGTGGCCAGTTATTTCTAAAAGTTATGAAGACATTAATAATGTAGTATTGTTTGCAATCTCGACGATCAATATCCAGCCTACTAGACTTTGTAGTGGATTGATGGATAATGTATATACCATCAACCTGCATAAACCCATGGCATGGATGATGCTTGATCGTACGCAATGGATTTGCATAGTGATGCAGATGGTATAAAGGATGGATGGTTCTCTAAGTGGATGATATCCTTCATGGATTCATGAGGTCGACATTATATCTGGCCGTCGTCATATCTTGGATCAGTCCCACATGATCTGGACTCCCGATGTAGATGGATATATTTTTTGGATTTCTCGGGAGGTCAAGGTGTCGTCGAATTAGTCCAGCATAATTCGTGAATTAAATTACCCACCTACCCACAATGCTACGTTGGTTCTCAACATAGCTCAACCGACTTCATTCAGGGCGTCAATCTTCCGAGAAGGCTATTCAAACTTGCGTTAGCTACTGGGCGTGATCGTTCCACTATTGCCTACAAGTAAGATCTCGGCCAACAAAAAGGGATCACACCTAGGATCATGCCGAGCAGCTAACGCAGGTTCCACTAACACAGGTTCTACTACTACTTGCAAGTAAGATCTCAACCAACAATGAAGGATCGAGCCTAGTAGCTAATGCAAGTTCGAACAACCTTCTCAGAAGATTAACGCCTTGAATGAAGTTGGTTGAGATATGTTGAGAACCAGTGTATCATTGTGGGTAGTTGGGTAATTTAATTCATGAATTATGATGGAATAATTCGACTGTGCCTTGACCTCTCGAGAAATCCAAAAAAGATGTTCGTCTACATCGAGAGTCCATATCATGGGGTCAGATCATGCGGGACTGATCCAAGATATTACAGTGCCCAGATATAATGTTGACCTTGGGAATCCATGGACCTCAGGATTCCATGAAGGATACCATCCACCTCGGGAACCATCCATCATTTATACCATCTCCATCACCATGCGAATCCATTGCATACGATCAAGCATCATCCATGCCATGAGTTTATGCAGGTTGATGGTATATACATTATCCATCCATCCACTAGAGAGTCTTAATAACTATGCAACATATTGGCTATTGATCACCTTAATCGTTTAGTATTGTTTTCAATCTCCACTTTCAAAATGAATTCTTTAAATACCTTATTTGTCCTTGAGCTCGTGGACTTCTCATATAACGAATAAAATAATTGGCAACATATTCGAGATCTTTAGCTTCGAGAGAACTCTTGAACAATAGTCAGCCATTTGACCATTCTGCTTGAAAGTGACAATTGACCTATCCTTCTTACAACATGTTTCTTTGAGTCTGACACATGATCAACGAAGAGAGTAAATAAGCAGTTGTAGCAATTCTAGAAAACTTTGTAGATAACAAATTAGTTAGATTCACCTATGATATCTTTGAATTGTCAGGATTTATCTCATGCTATGATCATTGTGACAGGGAAATACTTAGTGATTTCTATGATGCAGAATTGTCTTTAATACTAGTTTTGACAAGCTTCCATAAAGGTTCCAGATCCATTGGACAGCGGTCAGATTGTCTAGATCGTTCCACGTAGGATAACAAAGTACTCCTCCAGCAAGGTCGCATCATCATGTACATCGTAATTACAGATGAGCACGAAGGGGTCACCGATGTTACTGGGGGTCGATCTGCTTAATGTTCAAAACTTGCACCATGGGCTTACGATCCACAACCCCGTTGTTCAAGGCCGAAATGGCATTGGGCGTCAAATTTGTCGCCATAGTTTCACCTTTAACCTTGAGAGACAACAACTTGCTTTAATTTCAACCTCTCTTCATTAAAACCCTCTGTTTAGCAACCTCTCTTCCTTACTGTAATTGCAACCTCTGTTTAGCAAAAGTTTTCAATCATTTAAGAGATCATTTTTACTCAATAAAAACTAGTTATCAGCTCAATACAAAAATTTAAGCTATCTTCACAGAATCTCTTGATTTAATTCTAATTCCGACCTCAATTCCATGCAACTAACCGAGAGGGGGCAAACCAAACCAAAAAAGAAAAATATACCTTGATTTTAAACACAGCTAACTTGAACTCTGCCATTTAATTTACATTTTTCAGCAAATTCTTTAATTTTGAATCTAGTTCCGTCCTCACAACACGGTAAGCCTCTATTTACCTTGGCGGCTAACAAAATCCGGTAAAAACTGCAGAACAAGGTATTCGCATGAATTTGACGGGATAAAATCGGTTTGAGTTGCCTTGTGAACAAAAATCATTTTGAAAATTAACCAGAAAATGAAAAGGAACAACAAAACTCGTCGTTTTGAATAACGCGCGTAACATTCTATAAACTAAAACCCTGCAAACCTTCGATGTCACAGTTCGAACAAAACAAAAAATGAAACCAACTACTTACATGTCGAAGTTACTGCGACTACAAAGATCTTTCAACAAAACTAAAGAAGAAAAACCATCCCGTTTTTAATGCTAAATCTTGGACGAGTTGTATAGTAAAAAATTTAAGATTGGGAAATTACCGCTTCAATGCCAGATTCAATGAATCGAGTCTCCAGAGGGCGCGGCTAAAATCTTTGCAAGAAAACTGATCGCCAACATCAAAACCAGGCCTCCTGATTAATATACAGAAGTGGCAAAGAAATTTCACCTGCATGTTCTGAGGAACCAATCCGCCTCCTATTCTGTTGAACTCAGAGTATTATATTCCACCTTCCTATTCTTTGGAACCCCTCTGCCACCTATTTTGACAAATCCAGAGCATTAACGCTTCATCCATCCGCCACCCCCTGGTTCCGTACCCAATGTCAATGTAAGGCGATGGAACTTTGTAATAAATCAGAGTTTAACATCTTGAAAACCATGCACTAAAATAATTGAAATCGCTCAAAACATAATGTCCATGTTATGTCAAGGACATAATAATTTAGCTTTACAATCCAATTTTATGTCCCTGCCATAGAAAGGGACATAATAACTGAGCCTTAAAATCCATTTTTATGTCCCTTCCATAGCAGGTACATTATGTTTTGGGCTATTTAAATTATGTCACTACATAGTTTTCAAGACATTAAACCCTGGTTCATTATAAAGTTCCATTTTCTGACATTCACATTAAGTACAAGAGCCATGAGATGAAGGCAAGATACAATGTTAATACTCTGAATTCGTCAAAACAAGTAACAGAGGGATTCCTCAAAACAGGCAAATGGAATTACAATCCATTTATTATGTCAATTCATGTTGTCCTCACATGTTTATTGTATTACTCTAATGATCACTCTCAAAGTCTATTTAAACCCATTCATCGTAGCATTACAATTTCACTAAATATTTAGGTTTGTGAGGGCTTTGCCGAATTCAGTTTACGACTTAGTCTCAGCGCCGACACGTACAACAAGCATGCACTGCTTAACAACGTGTCAATTGAGGTTGAGTAATACATAATTCTTACTGTTATGATTCTTATTGTTAGGATTCATATCTGCCTTCCTTTGCCTCAGTAGAATACAATATCACCATAGGAAGAGAAGATTTGGAGAGAAAAATCTCTTTACGTTTCGCCGAGGAAAATGTCGAGCCTTACTCCAAGATGCAAAGGTCAGCAATGCCCACATCCAATAACTCTCTCTCTATTTTTTTAATGTTCGCTACACCATGGGATTGAAAATTCATTTTTAAATTTGCTTTTAATGTTTTCTATAATTTTATTTTTTATTTTTAATGTTTGCTACACCATGGGATTGAAAATTCATTGTCAAAGTATTTTTCCAGTGTTCAACCGTGCACACATAGAAGGATTGAAAAATCATGTTTAAAATCAATTTCCAGTGTACAACAGTTCGCATATAGTGAGATTTTTAGGTGCTACTTTTATATATATGCTACTGATCCTTCCCACCTCAACTGCCTGAATAGTAGGAAAATCAATGGCTAGTAGACACACCTTAGTAGACACACCTTAGGCATCTACATGGATTTTCCATATGCTTCATATATTCATGTTTGTCAAATCCTCTATAACTTGAGTAAGTTCTTATGTTTTTTCTGTGTTTTGAGGAAATTATATCATTTATATCATTCTTGTGATATTTATAAGTTGTATATCTCTATTTCTCCCCACGCTGAAGTTCTAATGGAGAAGTGATCCTCAGTGTTTTTGGTCGAGACCGCTTATTTGGCGTGTCTGTAATTGTCCAATAGCCTAATTACATAACCTGACACTATGATGTCAAGCCTCCTGACTGAGTTCAATGAGCTTCTGTTTTATTCTATTTTTGGCATAGCTTAACCCTTAAGGTAGGAGGAGTCCATCAATGAAATCTCTTAATTGTTGTAATTCTGCCTCATATTTTAAATATGTTTGATATCTTTAAAGTATTAGTTCACTCTGCATATATCTTTAAAGTACTGAGAAATGAAGTTCCATCACGCATCTCTAGAGATATGGATTAGTTATGTACTGTCTCTAAACCCCACCGAACCATGTTGATGAGATGACATAAGTAACACCCATAATAACTAAGAATAACGTATGTCAATTCCATCACCAATGAGTTCTCAACCATTTGATGGGTGGCTTTGTACAATCCAAATAACAGATGAGAAACAAAAGTGAGACGTTTTCAACCAATTATTCACCTAGAAGAAAGAATAAGATGGTCTACACGGTTGAAAGGTTTTTTTTTTCATAGGTGCATTAACCATGGGATTGAAGAGCTCTGTTCGATGGGGAAAACAACCATGGTTTTGAGAACTGAAACAGCCTACTGTCATAATTGATTGCAACATTTTCACATGTAGTCAATTTTACACTAAACCGATAAAATGCTCTCTTTGTGGCCCTTGTGGATAAGAGTGCTCTCTTTATGGCCCTTGTGGATAAGAGTGGTGTATTGAAAGCCTATAATGGATTAATCTAATCTTCTATATGGAATAGTTCCATCATTATCCCATTGTTTCGTACATCATTATTCCACTGTTTTGTACATGGTGGAAAGATGGGTTTTTCTCAAATTTGAATTGATCTAGATCATCAAAAATCCAATCGAATTTCTTGATTCATGGAAGTGTTTTGTACATGGTGGAAAAAGATGGGGTTTTGCTCAATTTTAAATAGATATAGATCATAAAATATTGAATCAAAGTTCAAATCAAAGTTCTTGATTCATGGGAACTCTGAGTTTATGTATTAATGGATTTTCTACAATATTAGACAGATCCATAATTGACTACTAAGCTACATTATAATGTAATTCAAATACCACTGTTTTGTACATAATTAAAATAGAAATTGGGAGAGTGAACATTGCACAACAATTACACACAAAATAATAGTTTATATTACTTTAACACATCAAGATACAATATGTATATATAGTTGGAGTGAGATCCAACTAACTCCAAATATGGAGATGTTGGTTGAGAGAATATCTCAACAATCTCCTAAAAAACCTCAAACCAAATCCCCAAACTTAGTATGAAACACTAATGAAAGCATTATCTCTAAAACCCCCCTTTAATGCTTACATTCAAATAACTTACAATGCTGAAATCACAATTACAAAATTTGTCATTTGTCTTTGTGTAACTGGTCTTCATCAACACTTACACCCACTCTGAATCTTTTGGCTTCCACTCTTTTCTTCTCCACACATTCGAGCTTCCCATTTGACACATTTAAAGTACAAAAGCTTACGACCATATTTGATGTTCTTGTAGAACTGATGCTTCTTGATCTCTCGAAGGACAATCTTGATACTGAACCATCCTATGGATACACTTCCATCTGCGAATATTTTTCTTTCGTCTGTCCTAAGTTACCTAGGAGAATGATCTGGATACTGAATGTCGTCAGCAATTAGTTTCACAACATGACCTTACATAAAACATAACCTGTAATTGACGCTCTGAGATCACGACGAGTCACATAATCTTGACCTTATGAAGAACAACTTGTTACTAATGCTCCTGGAGCACGATGGGTAACATTAACATAAACATTTTATTGGTCTATTCTTTGTGGTTCTGTATTATTTGATTTTTGCACACAAACATACAAACAAATACACAAAAAATCTCAATATAAACACACTCAAAACAATAGGCGCCCTCCTTTGAATTCTCATGCTTGCACCCATGAACTACCTCTCTTTTTATCTCCCAATATAACTTCACTCCAATTTAAATAATTACACCTTTTTTCAACATGGTCGTAATACCCATGTAGTTTTAATTTTATGAAAGGGAATATTCACCTTTTACATTTCCCTTTTTAATAATACAAAAAATGAAAATGAGTTTGGCATGTGACATATCACGACCTTTCTATTGGTGAGACAAAAATGGAGAAAAATGTTGAAAGCTTGTTTCCGTGCAAACTGTTTGCAACAGACTTCAATCTTCTGCCCCAACAATACAGATCTGCATACAGTGTTGACTCCATTGTAGCGTCTATCAAATTCAATTCACCGTAGGTATTGCATGGATGTAGAGATTTCTCCAATGGATCGGATCTTCTTTGGCAGCATAATTTTCCTTTTTCCGGCTGCTCAAAACGGTCCCTCAACATATCTGATTGTTGTAATGATTGTTCAGTGATTTCCTCCTTTAAATTCTTCCTCTCAAATGGATCTGCGCATTGTCTTCCACACAATAGTCGACTGCAAATAACAGTGACTTTGTTTTGTTTACACATAGACAATAACCTTTTGTCTCTTCTTACAATTGAAGGCGATATCTCAGCCCATAGAAAAATAACACACACGAACACGAAACAAATAAAACTTCACCCAACCAGAAGTCAAAAAACAAAAAAACACTTCACCCTCACATCTATGTACAAAGAATTGTCTATCTAGGTTCTCACATATTCTTGGCCATCCCATGAGGGAATCAAGCCATCTCTACCAGCTCTGATACCAAAATAGAAATTGGAAGAGTGACCATTGCACAAAAATTACACACAGAATAATAGTTTATATTACCTTAACACATCACGATACAATATGTATATATAGTTGGAGTGAGATCCAACTAACTCCAAATATGGAGATGTAGGTTGAGAGGATATCTCAACAATCTCCTACAAAACCTCAAACCAAATCCCCAAACTTAGTACACAACATTAATGAAAGCATTATCTCTAACACATTATCCCATTGTATTGTACATGGTGGAAAGATGGGATTTTGCTCAATTTTGAATTAATCTAGATCATCAAAAATCCAATCAAAGTTCTTGATTCATGGAAACAATTTTGTACATTGTAGAAAGATGGGGTTTGCTCAATTTTGAATTCATCTAGATCATCAAAAATCCAATCAAAGTTCTTGATTCATGGGAACTCTGAGTTTATGTATGAATGGATTTTGACATCTTACAGCAAGTTTGGTCTACAAGATTAGAGAGATCCATAATTGACTACTAAGCCACATTATAATGTAATTCAATAGTATTTGAATTATAGTGTAATTCAATTATATTACATTATACTGTAATTCAACCGTATTTGAATTATAATTCAAATACATTTGAATTAGAGTGTAATTCAAATACATTTGAATGAAAGTGTAATTCAAATACATTTGAATTATAATGTAATTCAATTGTATTTGAATTATGAGAATTTGAATTATAGTGTAATTCAATTTTATTTGAATTATGGGAAGAAAAATATTTTCAGTGTGAGTATCAACTCAACCCAACATGAAAGGCCTTTTTAATGGAAGGCTTATGATCAATGATGATAGGTGGCTCTATGTTACGCACGACCAATGATGATAGGTGGCTTTATGTTACGCATGCACTGCAATGTCTAATAATAATGAACAACCCATATGATGTTAATAATCCATGTAGAGTGTTTCACATTACATTAATTATCCATGTTGAGTGTGAATATGAACTCAACCCAACATGAAATCCAATATGAGGCCTTTTTAATGAAAGGTTTATGACCAATGATGATAGGTGGCTCTATGTTAGGCATGCAGTACAATGTTTAATAATAAGAAACAACCCATGTGATGCTAATAATACATGTGGAGTGTTTCACATTATGTTAATAATCCACGTGGAGTGTTTTCCATTATGTTAATCATCCATATGAAGTGTTTGACATTATGCTATGTGGTGGTGCTAGGGTCCCACCTCCTAGTCGTGTTAGGAATGGTTGTTACTTTCAACCCATATGACATTAATAATCCATGTGAAGTCCTCCTAATCATGTTAGGAATGGTTGTTACTTTCAACCCATATGACATATGACATTAATAATCCATGTGAAGTCCTCCTAGTCATGTTAAGAATGGTTGTTACTTTCAGGCCATATGACATTAATAATCCATGTGAAGTGCTTTACATTATGCTATGTGGTGGTGGTAGGGTCTCACCTAGTCATGTTACTAACAATTGTTACTCTCTTTCTTATTAAAGATCATAGCTCCGCACCGTGATATATATCCTCAAATGACCTAATGCAAGTCCCAACTCAACTTAATTAAAGATGTTACTCTATTTCTTATTAAACATCATAGCTCCACACCGTGATATCTATCATCAAATGACCTAATGGAAGTACCAACTCAACTTAATGTGCAAAGAAGGTAGTGGATAAAGGGTGTAGTGTTTATTATTCCTGAGAAAACTAAGAATAAGTAGTGTTAATGTGGATGGTATGACATAACAATATGTTAATAATTGACTACTAATAAGTAGCGTTAATGTTAATTGTATGACATAACAATATGTTAATAATTCACTAGTGCTGCATCCAAGGAAAGCCCATGTGTATAATAAGTAAGTAAATAAATCATACAATCTTGAAGTAAATAAATCAACTTTGTGATACATCAAATTCATGTGTGCATGACATGACATAAAGGGTGTAGTGTTTATTATTCCTGAGAAAACTAAGAATAAGTAGCGTTAATGTGGATGGTATGACATAACAATATGTTAATAATGGACTACTAATAAGTAGCGTTAATGTGAATTGTATGACATAACAATATGTTAATAATTCATTAGTTCTACATAATTGGCTATGAAACTACATATCAATGGAATTTCATTGTATTTGAATTATCAAGCTACATCTTAGTGGAGTTTAATTGTATTTGAATTATGAAAAGAGGATAAATATTTTCGAATGTGAACATCAATTTAGCCAACATGCAAGGAATTTAATAGAAAGATTATTACAAATTATGGTAGGTGGTCTATGTTAGATACTACAATGTATACAACACATATTAATGTTGATCATTATGTATGATGCTAATCCATGTGAATTGTTAATCTTATTCCATGCAAGAATAGTAGGATGGTGCCACCTCTCATCCATGGTACTAATGGTTGTTACCCACCTTATTGATTAGATCAAGATTGGAAATTCATAGAATGATCTTTATCCTCAAATATCATAATGTGGGTACCAACTTAGTAAAGTATGGTTACTATCCATACATATCATGCATGACGGGAGGTGGGATTGTTGCATGAGTGCCTAGCATGACATTAACATTAACATTAGATCAAGATTGGAAATCCATAGAATAATGTGGGTACCAACTTAGTAAAGTATGGGTACTATCCATACATGTCATGGATGACGGGAGGTGGGATTGTTGCATGAATGCCTAGCATGACATTAACATTTACAATACATAGTATAACATTGTTTTCGATGTTATTCCACTTTGTAGTGATTGATATATGTTGCATGTCATCCTACATCATATGCCTTCCACTAATCTCTTCACATGTTGAATTGAAATGGCATTCACGTTCGACCATATTTATCCTCTTCTTTTTCTAAATGCATGGTAGAGAAAATGTGGCTTCTAAATAATGTATTACTTATAAATCTTTGCTAATTCAATGCAAAGCTATTATCCTCTTCCCTCTCTAAATACATGGTAGAGAAAATGTGGCTTGCAAATGATGTTTTACTTATAAATTTGTGCTAATTCAATGCAAACCTACTACTCCAACATCGAAGGAAGGCACATGTATAAGTAAGGTGGATTATAGCTACGATATTGAAGTAAATAAATTAACTTCACGGGTGATGACATGACATAAAAGGTATATACTATTAACTATGGAAAAATTAAAGAATAAGTAATGTTAGTGTGATTTGTATGGAAAGAATTCATCACTTAACAATGTGAGAATGGATGGTGAGTAAGACATGATTTGGGGTTTAGTTTATAGAGGATATATTCCTTCCACAACAACACTATCACCATATACATATATCAAAATACAATACAATACCATATTGTAGGAAAATAAAATTGGAGAGGATCAATACAATACCATTGTAGGAAAAGAACATTGGAGAGGATCAATACATTACCATTGTAAGAAAAGAACATTGGAGAGGACCAATACAATACCATTGTAAGAAAAGAACATTGCATAATATCAATCTCTTTACCTTGTTTCCTCTCTTGTGGGAGGATACTACTAAAACCTGGAGAGGATCAATATAATACCTTTGAAGGAAAGGAACATTGGAGAGGATTAATTTCTTCACCTTGTGTTTTCTTTGTGGGAGGAGATTACTAAAACCTACTGCAGGGCAGGGCAAGTTATCCTATGAAAAGGTTAAGATTTCACACCTTCTACAAGTCCATATAATTTTCATTTCTTTATGTTTTCAATGAAATGGAATAATAATTCATTTTTAGACAAAATCAATTTTTAGTGTTGAACATTGTTTCTCTACCCTCTGACTATGCTATGGGTGTCATCCTCACTTAATAGGGATATCTATTAGCCTATCATAGAGAAACACAATTTGAATCCCACCTATGAAAAGGAGATGTAATTCATTCTATAGCTATGTTGATAGTGGAATATTATATTATGGGTAATGAAACAATCATCTAAACTGATCACAAGCCTCTGCGATTCATGCATACATAAGGAAAGATACAAAGTGATTGGCATAAAAAGTAGTTCAAATACATACAAAAATTCTACCTTAACATTAAGTACAAGAAGAGAAGTATCAATCGTATTGTAGAATACATAAATCGGACCTCTATTGTGGTACTCACCACAATTCTTAACCCCTGTGTGAATGAGACCCCCGAGTGGCCATAATTATACAACAATGACTCTTACTTTGTTTCTACTTATCAAAAACTGAGCGTCAAAAACTAAGTTATGGACTTCCACCTCTAGGATGTGCTCTTGTGTTATCTATGACATATTGTTTTCCCTTCAATCAAGAATGCAAATCCAATTTGGGAGGAACATCACAATCAGGTGGCATGACACTTTGGTGTGGAGAAGATAATAATAGTACTTCAGACGAATTTCTACTACCTAAGGATTCAACAAAATGTTGGCCAATATATCAAGTTGTGCACTACTTGTCCCATCTCTAAGCTATTCATTAAGAAGAAGGGGTTGTACACTCCTCTTCCCATCATAGACAAGCCTTGGGAGTCTATCTTCATGAATTACATGTCACTTTTTCCCTCCACCAAACATGGTCATGATTGTATTTTTTTGGTTGTCGATGGGTTATTTAAGATTGCCATTTTGACACCACGTAAAAGATTATCACAACGGAGGCCACTGCTAGGATATTTTTTTAGCAGGTTTGGGTTCATTGTGGGATATCATGGACCATTATTTCAGATGGGGACATCAAGTTCCTTAGTACTTTTTGGTGCAACCTATGGTCTCTTATGGACACCATATCGACCATACCAACTACCTTTCATCCCCAAACATATGGAAAACTAGAACTCGTCAACATAATGATTGTGCATATCCTACTCATATACAACTCCAAGCATCCATGTACATTGGATGAGATCCTTCCATATGTTCAACATAGCTACAACAAATCCCTTCATAGCTCCATTGACCACAATCCTTTTTAGGTGTGCTTAGGGTTTTATCCATTATCCCCCATTGATGTAGCTATGTTCATTCCATCTTCCCCAATAGAATCCTCCCATGCTCAGACTGAGGGAGAGAGAGAAACCAAATTTGTTGAATGGATCCAACATCACCAACAATAGTTTCATGATATATTGGAGAAGACAAATTCCAAGTATAAGAAAAAGCATGACCAACATTGGTTTCCTCACAAGTTTCAAGTTGGTGACAAGGTGTGGTTTAATTTGTAGAAAGAGTGCCTCAAATCCCCCCATAGAAAGATCATACCACTTTGACATGGGCCTTAGACCATCAAAAAGGTTGTGGGTGACAATGCTTTCCAATTGATTATTCCTCATTTCCTTGTCTTGCACCCAATATATAATGCGAAGTTGCGTCGACCATATTTCCCACCTCTGTTAGACACCTTGGAGGTGGCTGAGAAATTGGCCCCTACAAAACTCAATCCCAAGTACATTTTGCAAGATCTAATGGATTGGATCATGGACACAAATATGAAGGTTACCGGCCAACAAAACATACAAATATATCACGTTGTCAAAGAAAGATATCTACTTTAGTGAGACAAGTTTCTCACCAAGGTTCACATTCTACAAAATTTTCCCCATATCCTGAGGTAGCTTGACGTAATGAGGACGATTGCTTCCTAAGAGAGAAGAGTTGATCTAGGTGGATATTGGTTTCCACCCACCTCTTCCATTGACTCATCATGGTTCTACATGTTTGTTTTTCTTGTTATGATTTTTGGGTCCTAAACTTCCAAGGTTGTTTTGAGGCCCTAAAAGATGTTTTCCCTCCATTTGAGGGCCTAGAGTTTCCATGGCATGCCCAAGCCTTATCAACAATTTCACTTTTTGAGTATATCTTTCCAATGAGCTACTAAATGCCCAAACAAAGATTGTATGCAAAAGTTGTGAGGGCTTCACCTCCTAGGGTTAGGGTTTTGGACATTCCTTATTTATATTAAAAGAGTTTTCTAATAGTCGATTGTTTTATTTATTTGTGAATGAGCATAACCAACATCTCTTTCTCTTCAGAGATAAGCTAGTAGCATTAGACTAGCTAGTTTGTGTTCTACAATATTCTACTATTTTATTCATGAACAAAAGTTGGGTTTCACTATATTTTTGTAGTCTATGGAATATTTCTTTGTGTGTTTTATTTCATTCTAAATATAATCTAGATCATAAACATAATTCACATTGATCTAAATTGGTTTCCTTTGAACTTTTGGAGACCAAAAATCCTCTTAATGTCGTGGTGTGTGATCTGAAATGGATCCAAGCAAATGAATGGTTGTGAGACTCATTACCTTCAATATCAATTCAAGAATTAATGAAAGTCACAACATTGACATATCCATGTTCAAATTTGTTTACATCGGTACTTCCCTCGCTCACAACAAGGGGTTTCGTTGATTAATTAGAGACTTGGTCCTTAACCTTATTTGCATCTCTGTAACGTAGTGATGACCTCGTTTGATTGAGGAATCAATGAAGTTACTCTTTAATATATCGTTTTCTAAACTACTCCAAAATCTGAGTTTTTTATCTTTAGTACAAGGTCATATGTACAAAGTTATACAGATATGGTGATAACAATAGTAGCTTCTAGAAGGGAGACATCATACCTTTATAGTGACATGACATTAAGGTTAGAGTGAACATTAAGGTTACATATGGTGATAACAATAGTAGCTTCTAGAAGGGAGACATCATACCTTTATAGTGACATGACATTAAGGTTAGAGTGAACATTAAGGTTACAGTGAAATAAAACGATAATCAGACTTTTTGTCAAGACGTATGGCAAGCATGCACTGGTTAATGACGTGCCAATTGATTCTGATTGTTCTTGTTGGGAGCCAACCTCAAAGGAAGAGAGAATTGGGAGAGGATTGATCTGTTTACCTTTCATGGAGGAAAATTCCAGGCCCGGCTACTTGAGGGGTTATCGCATCTAAAGGTAAGGACTTGCCACGTTCTACAAGCTCTACATTTTAATTGATTTTCTATGTTAATGTAAGGACTACCCACATTCCCCAACCGCTGCATTTTTTTTTTCACAACAAAGTGTGAATGACAATCCATTTTCAGTGTTGAAATAAATTTTCAGTGTCAACAGTGTGTTTGTACTTGTGACAGTATATGTATACAGTGTAATTGCTCGTCTCTATGATATTGAAATGCTACTCATATTTTCCCGTCAATTTCCTTGGAAATGAATGACCCCTCGACAAACCTTATGTATCGACCTTCAATATTCTTTATATATCCACAGAGAACTAACAGATGAAAGAACATCAGAATTGTTTCGTAATATTCACCCCAAAACAATCGAGGTGCTGGACAACCCAATTTGGGAGTTTGGGGAATAGCGCAAAAATAATCAAAGAGCTGACTTATTATTTATCCATCTGAATGATTTTTTCCCTCTTGCGCATAATAATAGATCTCGAGTTAAATGCATCACCTGTTAAAGTCCAAAACCCAATCTAGAAGATGGAAAATCCGAAGAATAATCCTGGGGATGGGTGAAAATTTAAGCTGGCGACCTCAATAAATCTGCGGCCCCCAATAAATATATTTAGCTATGAACTGTAAAAATTAATGGCCAAAGTGAATCATCCACACATATCTGGAATTAATTTCGTCAGTGTTGGGTGAATCTGCTGGAGCTATAACCATGGGTTCGCGGACCACCGCATTGCTCCAACGAAAATGGGAAAGAGGATGGCACCCACCTCCCATAGCTCACATTATATTTCGCCTGGATAATTCAGGAACTGACGAAAATTGGAACCAACAACAGAGGAACTAACGACAATTGCAACAAACAAAAGACCTGCAGTAGAGGGGATGTATATCCCAGAAAGGCGAATGCAGTAGAGGGGATGTATATCCCAGAGAGGTGAATTTAGCACAACAATACTCCATATTATCACCTCTTTCGAAGTTACTATTTCCTGTAACTTATTCCAGGTATATGCCAGGTTGTAGACAGGTGCAGAGATGATATCTACAATGATATCTCCATACTTATATCAATGATTGGAATATATGTTGGGATATATACCATTCACACAATTATATCATTTATCCATATTAATAGCTGGCTGGAGTATTTGCAAGGATGTGTGTTGTGATTTGGGATATATACAGTGCTGGAATAAATGCTTGAATATATATCATCCAGAGAAATAAACTATATATCATCCATGTTTAATATAAAATATCTATGTTTGAGATGAATGATATATATCCCAGCACATATTCTAACCATTGATATAACTATAGATATAACATGGAAATATCATTAATCTATAAAGACTAATTAAGAAGAGGATTGCTCAATGCGTACAATCTATTTGTGGAGACTGCACATCTATTATCAGTCTATAGAGACTTGCAGAGAGAGAAAAGGCTAGCATCTGACATATCATAGAGACTAGACATATATAATACACTTGACTGATTTTTCAGTTGCCCCATTGCCATAGGGTTAGCATTATTTACCAGGGGCATCCACCATCAAGAGATTGCATGGATCCACCAATTTAGGATCTATGTGCACACAAACAACCCACGGGTGCAACATAGGTTTATGTTAGGACTTATGCAATCTAAATATGGTGGATTTCCCTCGGCACTATTCACCCTAGAAACTTAAGAGAAGCCCTAGGCAAAGGATGCTCTTATCCTCATACCTTTACTATATGTGCATATAGTGACCATTAGTGTGCAACTACATTCATCTATAAATTTATGCTCATATATGGACCATGGGTGTGCATATACATTCAAGAATAAGAGCATTGCTTAGCACTTATCCCTTGTCTGCAAAAACATCATTATTAGAGGCATTGTCTCTAACCTTGTGGGTGAGACTGGAGCTGTGAAATGGGTTGTACAAAATGCTTGTCAATAGTGGAAAAATGGATTGTATTAAATGACTATCAAGGGTGGAACCATGAAATGGATCATACAAAATCCATTACTATATCCTTTACTATATGTGCATATAGTGACCATCACTGTGCAACTACATTCATCTATAAATTTATGCTCATATATGGACCATGGGTGTGCATATACATTCAAGAATAAGAGCATTGCTTAGCACTTATCCCTTGTCTGCAAAAACATCATCATTAGAGGCATTGTCTCTAACCTTGTGGGTGAGACTGGAGTTGTGAAATGGGTTGTACAAAATGCTTGTCAATAGTGGAAAAATGGATCGTACTAAATGACTATCAAGGGTGGAACCATGAAATGGATCATACAAAATCCATTACTATATCCTTTACTATATGTGCATATAGTAACCATTAGTGTGCAACTACATTCATCTATAAATTTATGCTCATATATGGACCATGGTTGTGCATATACATTCAAGAATAAGAGCATTGCTTAGCACTTATCCATTGTTTGCAAAAACATCATTATTAGAGGCATTGTCTCTAACCTTGTGGGTGAGACTGGAGCTGTGAAATGGGTTGTACAAAATGCTTGTCAATAGTGGAAAAATGGATTGTACTAAATGACTATCAAGGGTGGAACCATGGAATGGATCATACAAAATTCTTGGCCATATTTGTTAGTACTAAATGGCTATCAATGGTGGAACCATGAAATGGATCATACAAAATGCTCGCCCATGATGGACAAGCATTCTGTACAATCCATTTAAAGTTCTTATTAGTTCATACATTCCAATGATAGTGTTTTTGGGTGGATAATGGATAACCATTCTGTATAGCCCATTTCATATTTCTTACACATCAATGATGCCATTTCAAGGATGGATGATGCTCATTGTTATCATTGACAAGCATTCCATACAATCGATTTCATGGTTACAACCCTACCTGTAGGGTTTCATGAAGTTCAATGAAGTTTGCACTCTAATGCTCATTATTGCCATAGAGCATGTACCACCATGCATGGAAATTACTATGAGACAAAACCCAAACATACTAATATAAATGCATTACTTTGAAATTAAATTTTGAAATTGGACAAAACCCAAACACACTAATATAAATGCATTGCTTTGAAATTAAATTTTGAAATTGGACAAAGTCTTGTTCCTACATGATGCCTAAACATTCATTGAATACAGTATGTCAATTGTGCTCTCTATTTATGCGCCTGATCTTCTCTTTGTTGATTAGTTTTGAGAGTTCAAAATTGTTGTCATTACCTCCTTGAAATAATCCTTTTATAGGCATGAAATGCCACTTAATATATAGAGATTTATCAAATATGTCCTTAATGTTTATGTTTATGAGATAATCACATCGAATCAACACAAAAGAGGATGTGCATTGTAAGCTTCCATTGATGTTCTTGGGTGTCTCAAGTTTTTGTTGACAAATGGTGTTCTTGGTTGTCTACATAAATATTTGATTTGTCTCTAGTTTTAGGTAAAAAAATTATACATTCATTTGAAATATATGTTTCTTATGGTCATCTTCATTCTTGGAAGGTTGATCTTTGAGTTCTTTAAGCTTCAATAACGTTGAAGGACCATGGAAAATCACAACTTTAAACATGATTACTAAAATACATATAGTTTTTATTTATAGGAAACCCTATACGTGCTATCTACATTAATTTTCCACCAAATTCTATGATAATATTCATTGAGGTCGTAAGATCTATTTTGACAAACACTTTGCATTTTGTCATAATTTTATTTTAAAATATCAGTCTCGCTGATAATTCTACTAGTATCATCTAATATTTTCTTCTCTAGTGTTTGTAGAACTTAAATTAGAAACTAAGATAAATCGTATGCCATGTCAACTAGGTAATGCAATGAGTGTGTCCCTTGGGATGAACTTTAGTTCTCTTTGATACCTTTGAGATGACACCTCCTAATATTTTTTTCTTTAGGATTTGTAGACACAGAAATGTCAGGAACTAAGATAGACCTTATGTCATCCTTGAGCATACAACAAATTATGCTTCTAGCTACTAATGGAGAAGCTCAAGTAGATGTAGCAAGAACTTCTCAATGTCAAGGCCAAGCTGATATGCTCAAGAAAATTATTTCAAAACTTCTTGGCTAAGTTTGTCAACACAACTAGTTCTTGAAATGGATATTGGAGGTGTAGAAGAGTACCATTGTAGATAATACATTATACAATCTAGTGTTTGAGCCAACGATGGCGTGAGATTATTTTTATCAAATATGGGAAGACATATAATTATGTCTTTTGCTTGGTGTTAGAAACAATTTTTGTCTTGGGCACAAAAGTACCCAGGTCTGTAGGTTGCACGAGAACCGCTGAAGCGCAGCATGGAAAAATCTCATTTCAGGTTACAAGTCAAGTGAGTGGGTGAATTTTTGTTGTCAGCGGCCGAGATCCATCTATAGAGTTGATTGACAGTCATCGAGATGTCGAAGATATCAAGTTACCCAAAATATAGCACAAGAGATAGCACCTATATTTCAAGACAAAACCTCGGTCGTCCGATCCAGTTGGGGCAGGTGGAAGCCAATCGACATTTCGGGAATCGACATTTTAAGAGACAAGGGATCTCTCATCTACTGCAGCTGAAATTTCCGAAATGCGAAATGCCGAAGGTACCCTTGAACTTAGCCCATGGTCCTAGCGCCAGGTCACGTCAAGCAAGCTTGTGAATGGAGGTGACCCCCCTTTTAATGATAAAGCCATATCGATCGTTCATCTGAAAGACACGCGGCGTAAGATATGAGCCACGGGTGGGGCCTTTCTGGACTTTCATAGTGAAGTTGCTGACGTCATCTCAGTCGTCCAATCTAGGGACGTGTGGCGCAAGATCTAGTGACGTCGGTATATCGACATTCGAGAGTTCGAAGAGTAATGGTTCCTCATCATCTCACATCCCGAAACCCCAAACCCTGAAGCGCTGAAAGCACCTAGAGTCGGGACCATGGTTTTGGTGCCTAGTCACAAAGGAACAGGCTTGGAGAAGGGGCACTAACGTTTATCATTTGGCAAGGCGGGTCCCGAAGCGCCGAAAGCGATCTCAACCGTCCATCCCGTAGGGACACGTGGTGCATGATTAGGCTCTTCGCCTTTTCGCCCATCATGACTTCGAAGCACGAGGAGTAGCTCCCTCCCATCTGCAAGACGCGAAGTGTTGAAGGCGTCTGGGATTGGGGCCCACAGTATCGTCGAATGAGTTCAAGACGGTCAGATTAGAGAGGGACGTGTGGCACCCAATTAGGCCATCTCGGCATTTCGCCCATCGTGAATTTGAAGAGAAAGGATCAACTCCTTCCTATCCACGAACCCCGAAACGCCAAAAGCACCTTTGAGGATAAGCGCAGGGTCACGACCCATGATCACTTGGGAAATAGAAAGAGTTGTGCAAGAGGGGCCGAAAGCATTGAGTTTAGTCATAGAAGGGATCATCGCGATCTCCAGGTGCCAATCCGACTTGGTCTCAATCCTGGTCCTTGCTGGGAGTAAATGAAGGTGGGAGGAGAGGGTTGAAACCTCTCCTCACTCATTAAGTGTAAGGTACGGAGGATCTGGCAAGACGTCTTCCCGAGACGATCCTTTGTGCCGATTCTTTCCAAAGAATCCATGCCAAGTCCTCGACTAGCCAGAGAAGTTTGCACATGCTAACTCGACACTTAATGGCTCAGCTACCCCCCTTGCAAGATCCATGCACAGTTAAGGTGGCGTCTAATAAAGTATATCCATCCGAGTTTGACTAAAGGGATGCTACACCTCTGAGGTTCGAGCACACCTCTATTAGGCAAACTTTTCTGAGTATATGTACTCAGTTTTTGTATTTTGTTAAGCATCGATGGTTGAGAAAGGCTCCCGATTGTAAAATATTTAACGAAGCACTGGTTATTCTGGTTATGCATTGACTCTTGAGACTTCTTGCCTTATGAATGTCAGTTTCTTTCATATCTTTTTTTTCACTGTGTTAGAACAACTTGGAATTGGAGGATCCAATTGAGTTGTAGCTGTTATAGGATGATGTAGGTTGGATCACTGTAACAGTTTTGTTGTCTCTAATTGGTCTTGTGATTTTCTCAATGCTGAATGAATTGGAATTGGAGGATCCAGTCAAGTCACCCCTTTAGTTCCCCGAAACTCTGAACCAAGAGGATCTTGCATTTAGAGTTTTTCTTTTGCAAACTGCTAAAAGGCCTGTTGCCCAAGGTATTTTTGCTCACTCCTCTCACCAAGTATTCCACCTGCTCTGTTTACAATCAACCCACTGACTGAAGTTAGATCAAGACATCCTTTGTTCTTTACATACTAGACCTGGTCCCTGAGCTAGAGTGATTATGTCCTGGGTCTCTAACCATTTGATCACCCATTAAACTTATCGTCACATAAAACTGATGGGCATTGGGCTCTGGTCCTGTCGTAGTCCAGGAGTGACTTCTGATGCTAACACTTGGGAATCTTAATTAATGAGAACGACCATATTGAAATTCATAGTTACTACTCCTCCAAGAGCCACTATTAAGAATTACAATGAAAATATGATTTACTTTGTATTTTAACAAACACTTAAAAGTATTGGGTATTGTGTGATTTAGTGCAAAATTGAACATAGAGAATTGGTGCATACACCATATCAATGTCTAGCAAATGTAGACAAGTTTGCAATAGCCACGATATTATCTTCACACTGGCTCCTTGAAGGTAGTTTGGGGAAAAAGCATTTTTAGTACATTTGGTTATTCTTTCCTAGATTTTCTTCAAGAATATCAAAATATATTAAATATTTCTAAATGCTCATCCATTTTCATGGTCGATGAATCAACTATAGTCCCTAGATTTTCTTCAAGAGGTAAGAAAGATCAAAATATATTAAATATTTCTAAATGCTCATCCATTTTCATGGTCGATGAATCAACTATAGTCCCTTCCAATTATTTCATATGGCCACAATAAGTATGATCCTTTGTATCATCTCACTCAATGATCTCTAAATGGTAGGCCTATGGTATGTGAACATGTATCACATGAACTATCATCTCACTCAATGAACCCCAAATGGTAGGCCTATGGTATGTGAACATGGATATCATGAACATGGATCCTTTGAAGGAATAATAAATAGATTTCTTATCTCTACAAATAATTACAAGAAGGGGAATATAACTATGTGCATGATTTCTCTTGGCAACTTGTCTTTGTGTTGTTCTTCTCTCAATTAATTATTTTCTATATATTCTGGTGATTCTCCTCATGCTTTAACTTACCCAACTATGAGTCAAGGTTGGTTATGCCAAGACTAATTGTTGGACACATAATCATTGTGATTGTGTTACTTGTAAGAATATTGTAAATATGAAGAATTATAGGTGATAGGAAGAGTCACCCATTAAGGAAGACCAACAATCATTTTTTTTTCTTTATTCACCTTTCATGTCAATGCAATACACAACAATGGAGTTACATTTTTTTCCAATGAGTAGCCTGACAATGGTATCAGAGAACGAGTTAACTCCATGATTTCGCTTGGCGTTATCTATCAGAGAATGATTTAACTTCATGATTTCCCTTGGCATTATCTTCCTTCCTCACGCAAAGAAAACTCCTCTGGACTCTTGACTATCCATCTGTTGATTCTCTAATCGCTTTTTGTAGAATGTACACAGTAGGGTTTCTCTCCTTCATTTGTCTCATGCCTGTGGTTCTTCACACGACTGGTCCTTGACAAAACTCATGCCCCCATCACCTTTCCATTATTCTTTGCTCACAGGATGCCTTATCCAAAATTTGGAACCCACGACTAACAAGTATGTATTATTTCTTACTTATCTCATCACTTGTCCATGCTTGCATCATCGACTTCTTACTCCCTAATTCATGCTCACATAAAACCTAATTTTTTTTGCAACCTTACCATAATTTCCATGCGTTCCAACAATGACTCTTCCTCTCTACAATATTTTGGCTAGCTCTATCTGACCTCAAGAAAATCTTGATGCCAAAACCCTATGTTGTATCCACCATACTAATTTTCCTAAGACAAGAGGACTTTGGTGCCAGTCCTTGACTCTAGACCACTTGGCCTTCATTATTGGTGCAAAGAATAAAACTGGTGGGGTGAGAGAGGCCTCAACCTAAAATATTTTAAGTGATATACTGCATCCAAAGTTCCTTATCCAGCGACTACCTGTTATGCATCATGTTCACCATTAGGTTTGGTTTTTGTGTTGACTGTGATCAATTTGGAAAACCACCCAAAGCTTTCATGACTAACAGAGTGCGACCAATTCATCCACTTGGAAACTGATTTGAGTCTAGAAATTTTTTATGGTTCTTTGACTCGAGGTTATCGATTTGTTGTACCTATAATTTCAAACCAGTGCATATGTAGCATCCCAATTCAAGCCTATTGCATAACTCAAATTCTCATAACCATGTGTGCTCTTCCCATGAATGGCGAAAATTTTCAATGCCAAATGAAGATGGAGATGTTGGGTATCGACACACAATTACTTCTCTCTTATGCCAAATGAAATTTCCAATGCCAAATGAAGATGGAGATTTTGGGTATCGACACATATGGAGGAAAGGAACATAATTAGAGAAATAGAGAATATTGGCCATTTTTCATTTCACAACAAATGATATATAAACATGGCTTCTAGCATGGGGCTCTCAAATAATGCAATTTCATTTCTATAAACAACTTATAAACTAGAATTGAAATCCATAATGAGCACCTCTTCGTATTAATTAATTTGGAGTTAGATGCACAACTTAGTGAAGGTATGAGTATATTAATCATTGAAATGACTAATAACTCAACCATGTCTAAGTCAAATACTCGTTAGGTTTTTCCAATAGCCAAGAGGATAGAACCAATTATAGAGTTCCTACAAAATCCCTCCCAATTAGTAATCAAACATGGTGTGGAACTACCAAATTCATTATCATAGTGTTCTCCATAAATCCAAAAAATTTCCGAAAGTATACCACTACCAATTTATCTAGATATGGCTTAGCAAGGGTTAATAATTCAACTTTTGACATGCATTGACTTGATTTGAAGAATAATGTAACACTATTAATCTAACAATCAATATTTTCACTATGCATGAAACCTAGTGATGAGACATGGTGTGGAACTTCCAATTTCATTTTCATTATGTTCTATATAAATACCAAAAGTTTCCTGGAAAGTATACTACCAATCCATCTAGCTATGGCTTAATAAGGGTTAAGAATTCAACTTTTGATATACATTTACATGTTTTGAAGAATAATGTAAGACTATTAATCTAAGAATCAATATTTTCACCATGCATTAAACCACCATATCTAGGGAGAGAGATCTGTGTGTCTAACTAAAATCCCAGATATTAAACTAAAGCATGGGGGTGCATCATTTCTTCCAAAACTTGGAGTAGTTTAGGGATGATACAACAATAAGATCTCTTAGACTCATTCAAAGTTTCATAGTGGGGTTCCATGAATACTAAAGAGATAAGTGCCTATTCCTTGAGAAAATGTTGAAAAATGCTAGGGTGGAGATGAAAATTTCAAATGAGAACCCATATTAGAAAAATAAATGGATTTTGGGTGGGTGTAGGAGCTAAAAGAAACTAAAACTAGAAGGGAATGCACCTAGGGTGAAGGCATGATCTCGAAATAAGGAACCTAGTCATTTAATATGAAATAATTTGGCTCAGTAATCCAAAATGAACTAAAACTCTACTAAAAATCATGCCTAATACCAAATGATAAGCCACCAAACAACAACACACAACAACACATAGGAGAATGATGAAGGTAGAATTTTACAAATAGAAACACATATGAAAATTGGTATCAAAATAGATTTTAATTTTCCATCCTTCAATAAAATATCTCTTATATGAATTACAAAGGATCCAATATGATTAAATTTGAAAAATTCAAATTTAACTATTTAGAAATAATATAAACTATAAACTACATGACACTCAATGTTAACCATACCTTTGCTTTCCTATAACTATCTAATAATACGATAAATTATTAATGAAATGTGGCACATCATCCCTTTATTTTCCTATAACTAATTACTATTAGGATAAATTATTAATGAAATGTGGCACAACATCCTTGAAAGTGCGTATACATAATTTTTCATTAACTAATTATTTTTAAGGGTGAGTGCATGAAGTTGGTGGACAATAAAGTGGAAAGGGGGTCAGCAGGAACACACACCAATAGGAATACATGCACATTTCCAAGCATACACGCATGTTATTAAGAACGCGTGAGAAATCCTAATAATGCATGTGCATTCTTGTCGTACCCCTTTTAAGGGACCGTAGGCGTGATTTTTTCCCATTTTCATAGACGAAACCTCTTGTATTCCTTTCGTTGATATAGAGAGGAGAAGAGAACCAAGAAAAGACTTGAGATATTTCCACCATGTCTAACTCAAGCTAGGTGTGCTTGAATTTTCCTCCCACTCTAGTTATTTTTTACTTTTATTCAATTAATTTAATATCTTCTAAAAAAATTGAAAGTATAGAAACTTCTAATATTCTAGTAAAATACCATCTAGAAAATTCATAGAGAGCCACCTCTTTCATTTCCTAAACTTTCCCCTCTAAAAATAACTATAGAGAATTTACAAGAAAAAGATAAATTGAGTGGGACATTTTGCATCTATTCCTCCCTCTAAATCAACCTTCAACATCCGCAACATACTCCATATATATTTATTCATGGATATTCTCATTCAACAATGTATTCTTAAGATATATTTGATGAATATGCCATATAATACTTGAAGAAAGATAAAAAATTATTTGAATAGTATTAATTATTTATTTGAATTACTCCATGCCCCTATTTGAATTAAATTTTGTCTTATAAACCCATTTGGAAACCCTATAAAATTTATTCATTTAGGAAACGACATAAGCTCCCATGTTTGGTTCTTCATCATTCCATCATATTCTACATTCATGGGTTCTAAGCTCCCATGTTTTGTTCTTCATCATTCCATCATATTCTACATTCATGGGTTCTTAATCTTTCTTTCCTCTAGTTTCCTCAAATGAAATTGTTATTTGTAATACATTTGTCATAGTGCACTTCCATATCTTTTATTTTCTTGTTCATAACTTTCACTAATACTGTTCATTTTTTGGAAGGAGAACATCATTTTGTTTCATAACTTTCACTAATAGTTTTCTCTATACAACATCATAATGTTCTTTCATTTCTTTAACCATGTTTAGGAACTTTGCAAATGCTAGAAACTATTCTCTTGGGTCTTCATTGTTTACTAGAAATAATTGTGTTGTTTCATCATCCTTCACGATGGTATACTCATTTTTTCTTCTATCATATATTATTCATATGTGAAATTGTCATAGTGTTAACAACAACAAATGGAAATATATTAGGAATATAAAATAATGCATGCATGTGCTAGTGATTATTTTGTTGTGTTTTTAATTTCTTACAATATGTATTTGCATGTTTTTTGTAATTTTCTATTTTAATTAAATAAACACACCTAATTTATATGTCATCCCTTATTAAGTTGCAAAATATATTAGTAATATGGAATACAAGGAAATGAAAACCACACAGAAGCACACAAATATGCAGAAAACCCCAACCCATCACAACCACAAAACATAAACACACGGATTAATGAGGGGTTTTCCACATTGAGATCACTTGTCCATGAATTAAGGGGCACAAGAGAAATTATTTGAGTCCTTGTCCACTTCATTGGACTCCATTGTATGGTCCATTGCAAGTTTCGAAGGGAAATTAACTTCTATTTTTTAATACAGGGCTAGGATGTTTGAGTATTAAAGCACCAGACTCAATACAAACCAAGTTAGAGACCTAAATATTTAAAAACTTGATCTGATGTCTCTATTTATTGATCTTAGAGCTAGAGTACAACCACCTGTCAACAAGAAACACAGTTGTATGGATTGGTGCATCCTCTTGCAATTTAATGCTAACTAGATGGATATGTGGTCCATGTCCTTTGTTAAACCTCCCTGCAATAACAAGGAAGTGCCCTTATATTTCTTGAGAAAATTATGGGTGAAATTTATTTTGGGTCACCATGTGAATGATTGGTGATTTCCATAGGTTTGTTCGAGGGTCCACATGGGTCCAAGAGCGTGATAGTAATGATCCCATGTTAGGTCCTCATCCCCCTAGGTGAATTCCTAAAACTTCTGGAAATCATCCTCCCATTGTATAGGGATTGCGAGATGAACAGGTAGTTTTATCGTACTTGACTCAGACTCTAGTGCAACATGGTAGTTTGTTTTCACTATTTCAGCAAGAGGTGGTTTCTAGTGAAATTGGTAGAGGGATTGGACCTTCAAACCCTAGAGAAGAATGCAATGAAGAGAGGGCACATGGATAGAACATTCGCTCATGTGAGCCTCAAAGATGCTCGAGTTGCGGTCAAAGTTGCTATGGGACTATGGATGCCAGTGGACATTAGAGCTTCAAGGAGGAGGTTATTATCTTAACCATCGATATCTTCCTCATCATTATATATTTATATAGTATTTTGTGTATTTATATCAATATTTTAATTTATGATGTTTTGCAGTTGATATGCCCTTATAGTAGACCCTCTATGTTGATAGATGGATTAATGCTTCTCTCCACCATTGATGCAGTAGTATAGTGATTTATTTATTTTATGGTATCCTCGAATTTATAATTTTCTTATGTTTCTACAGGTTGTCGGACCACGTGGTGTCAAGCAATGTCAATCTGGGATGGAAAATTAACCTACTTACATGTATCATGTGTTGAGTTAAATCTAGTTTAAATATCAAATGTGTTGTAATTATGTTGTTAAATTTTACTATTTGGTACTAATATCAATATTATTAATATGTATGTAGGTTGTTGATATTTTCTCCAGTTACAATACTTGTCCAGTCCTTGGGAACCCTGCCACAACTTTTGGGTTACCTATTTCCAAGCCAAGGATTGTTCCATCACTTGTGCAACTAGTGTGGGTTCATCGCTACCCACCCCCACCATCTTCCATATTCCATGCATACTCAGTGGTTGTACCCAGAAGCCACCCACCCGCACCATCTCTTCCATCACATCCATCCACAGTGGATGCACCTCTATGCCACCCTCATCCACCACTATTTCCATCTGCGCCATCCACCAAGGTTACCACAGTAGATGTTTCCTCAGAGCAGGTTGTACAACCGAGTTATTGACCTACAAACGACTCTTCATTGATTCCCAATATATTCAAAGGGATAGAATGTGTTGATAATAAAGTTTTATGTATCATGAATGGAATTGATTTTATGCATATTGGTTTAAATTTAATGAATTGATCCTTGCAACTGATGCAAGGTGGCCTCATTGAGAGATTAAGGTCGTGGAGTAGGGTGATACCCTCGCGATTGTCAGTACTATCTGTGATGAGTTGTTTTATGTTGAATTACAAAGTATCATTTTGTAAGTCTTTTAATTTATTGTGGAAAAAAACTTATAACGATGTTTTTTTTCTTTAAGAAGTCTCTAGAGCGACAAACCATGCCCCGACGCAAAACCACTTGAGGTGCTTCTTCGAGCAAGGGAAGAAATATCAATTTATACGATTCTCCTAAAGGTGGTGACATTGGAAGTGGTCAAGGAGTGACCAATGACTTCCATTTTATATCTAGGCCACCATATGACAGTTTTTTTTGTGTTAGGGAGCTTGCTTCCATTTTGTAAAAAATTTATAGTTTAGACGATGTTGAATATATGTGTGTGTGTGTGTGTGTGTGTGTGTGTGTGTGTGTGTGTGTTTATGCATTTATGTATGTATGTATGTATCATGGCACATTCTTTATGAATCTCATTGTTCCTGCATTTTATATTGATGAATGTATGAATTTCAAAGTGTTACGATTTCCACTTGTTTCTATTATATATGGAATTGAAACAAATAAATATAATCTAAATGGATTTAAATAAATATATTCTCAAAATATAACTCTCATAAACAATAAATAGAAATAACTCCATATCTCTATTATTTTAAGAACTAATTCCACATAAAAATATCGCTACAAGGATATTCCTAGGAAACATAGATTTACATTGTTTTATAAAGAGAGAAGCCTACAAAAACATCATGAACATGAACATGAACAAAATAATCCATGTGTTGAAATCAATGCACACTTTGGTATTATGGATGACTTTGGGATAAGGAAGACATGATGAGACGGTGAAATGTCAAAATCAAAATCTCCTATAACCTTCAATTTAAAATCTCTTAGTATGCTAAGTTGAATATTGTTTTTCAATAGTTGGAAGGAGAAACTCATACATTGAAAGTTATCAAAAATCTCCTATAACATTCAATTTAATATATCTTAGTATGATAAGTTGAATATTTATTTTCAATAGTTGGAAGGAGAAACCCATACATCGAAAGATAGAAGGATCACTTATTGCATCAATGTAGATTTCGATGAGTTTGTAGATTCAATAACTTACATTTACCTAATAGAACTCAATTACGTTTAGAATACTCAATAAATCGACATATTATAGTAGATGCTTGTTTGAGACTATATAAAGATATTTGAGGTCCTAGCAACTATTTCACAAAATTTGGATAGATTCATGATTTTTTTTTGAAATGAAATAATTGTTTTTCTCAATTTGGTTGAGTATTCAAATATATTTGGAGTGTATTGATAAACGAATCATTCTAATAATTTTATTAATTTTATTAATTACTTTTTAAAGTGTTAAGGAATTCTATGTAAGTAAAAATAGTTATTTTTTTCTAAAGTGATTGTAAATACTTGTGTTATTCATTAACAAATCTCTTATGGTGGAAAATATTGCTAAGTGCTAAATCCATATGCAATTAATGGTTCTCAAAGACCTAAATTTGATGAAAAAACTAAAGGCCCATCCTAGTTAAGACTGTGGGAACCAATAATAAGAATCATGTAGGCTAGCATAATAACAATATAAATAAGAGGGTTGAAACCTCACATTACTCTATCAAAAATTAATCATGGTTCATTATAATAGAAATCACAACATGATACAAGGGTTTCCTAATACAAAGTAAACACATAAAATATAAGTGCACAAAAAATCCTCACATCAAATGAAAATATACCTCAAAATCTCCTTTAATCTTGCCAAAATGTTGAACAATGTAACCCAAGACGGGATCTCCTAAATCCCCAAATTATCTACCCTTTAGAATGGAGAGATAGAGCTATTCTTTATAGAGTGATTCTATTCACTTATACAATAAAATAGTATTACTTTCTTACTAACTCCATGACAAATCTAATAAATATTATAATGATGGATTAGTTGGATCTCTCCTCAATCCATGGTTAACCATGTTACAACATGTGGACATTAGCCTCTTCAAATAAATTATCTCTCATCGAAAAATAGTAGTAATATGCACCAAATAATGCTCATGAAGGGGACGCACAAAAAAAAATAGGCATCAAGCCAATTCAAATGTCATGTGTCCACATGGAATGTTCCCTTGAAGAATGTGCATGGATGAAACCACTCCACATGTGTGAATTCCAAGGTATCCAACTCCATGGATGAATTTGAAAGATGCCATGTGGATGGATCGTTCACAACAAAGTATGTGATCAACTCCTCAAAATATAAAGTAGATCATATCTCCACAAGTGTCTCTTGCCTTTCCTTTCTTTCCTAGCCTTGCCTATCCTTTCCTAGACTTTCCTTTCCTTTTCTTTCCTTTTATTGTCTTACCTTTCCTTGCCTTGCCTTATATTTCCCTTCCTTGTCTTTCCATGAAATTCCATACCTATCTTTGACATTCCATGCCATGCATTACCTTTCCATTCCATGCCATGCATTACCTTTCCATTCCATGCCTTTCATTTCCATTCCATGCCATGCCTTTCCTTTCCCCAACTTTCCATGCCATGCCTTGCCTTGTCATGACTTTCCTTTCCTTGACATGCCTTACATTTCCTTTCCTTTCCTTGCCATACCTAGACCTAGACATATATCTAGACATTTCCTAGCCATTTATTTCATTTCCTCATCATGCATGTCCAGCCTAGCCTTTCCTTTCCATTCAATGAAATTTCATGCCATGTCATTCCTTTCCTTTCCATACCATGTCATGTCATTCCTTGAATTTCCTTGCCTTGCCTTGCCTTGCCTTTTCATGCCATGCCATGCCATGCCATGCCTTTCCTTTCCATGTCATACCTTACCTTTCCATCCCATTCCATGCCATGCCTTGCATTTCCTTTCATTTCATTTCCTTGTCTTGACATCACATGTCTTTCATTTCCCTACCTTGCAATTCCTTTCCTTGCCTTGCCATGCCTTGCCTTTCGTTACCATGCTATTCCATGCCTTTTATTTCCTTCCCTATCATTTTTAGAATATGATGGATTGTGTTCGTTTTACCATAGAAAATATCAGTATTGTCACCCAACCATAGGTCGAAGCCACCCTTCGAGCACCTTAACCTTGACAAAGAATCATTCTGGAAGAAAAACCTAGGCTAGATAGCCAAACAAAGGGTGGCACACCTTTTTCCAAGGATAAGGCACCAAACAAGGATCAGATAGTCCAAACCATAACCAAGAGATAGTCCAAGACAAAACCAAAATCTTCTTGCTGCAGCAGCTACAAAAACATCTCTCCTTCAAACTTGCACAAAAACTGGCTAATTGCAGTGCACACAAGTGTTGCTTCTGCAGTTTTGAGAATGCTTGCCCAAATGAAGACTAGCCTCCTATATTTATACTAAATCTGGCAGACTGTCTGGGCCGAATTCTCTTTCTGTATACTAATTCTTTAGTATATATTATTTCATTTAGGCGACTTTTTCTTTTGGAGGATAATAACCTAATACAAGTTATTCCCTTGAGACGACTTGTCTTCTAGGTTTATTAACCAATCAATTAGGGTTTCTTCTTGCTTCCAGAATATTCTATTCTCATTAGGTTTACATGTGGAGGTAAATAGCTCCCCCAACTACCATAATATCAACACTCCCTCCTAGCTAGGGAGGTATTTGAAGGTAACGGTCTTGAGCACAAACATACCATTTACCTGGTAGCATCAACATAGTCATATAGACTATCTCATGATTAGATCATGAGCACCATCATCACTATCAATGTCATCAACTGCATGATCTCTCAAAACCATACTCCATATGAGTAATCAAACATGATGCTCGATAAGTCACTCGCTCCATAGAGTGACATAAGAACCATTCTTCAAATCCAGACATATGTCTTAGAAGAATAAATGTCTTGGTCCATTTTCCGTCTGGGAAATATCTATCCATTGATCATCCATATAGTTGATAATCATTTCCAACATTGTTGATAGTCTTAAAGGCAATCGAAACAATATCATTCAATAGAACACAACCGTGTCTATCCATAGTAGTACACAACTACAATCCAGTGGTACACTACCAAACCAAGTAGCACACAGGTACTTGATCAGTGACGTATAGTCACAATCAGTGGAACACATCCACCATAGTAGTATACATCTACTGTCTAGAGGCATACAGTCTCCATAACAATCATCTAATGTCAACCTGCACATAAAACATTGTTATGATATAAACTGAATCATCTAGGCCATTCTTCCACTCACATCTGTGAGATTTGGAAGAGCATCTACCCTCAAAATGTAAAACATCAATGATGAACTATCTGGACTATTATTCTCAGGCAAGGAAGAATAAATTCCCCGATTTTTTAGCCTGTACCATTCCCTATCCTGGTCCATTCCTCCGGCACAAAACAAAGTGCAACTTGTAGAGAATGAGTTTTCCCTAGGGTATGCATGTCCCTGATTCTTGAACCTGGACCATTCACCTATATGGACTATTCCTCCAACATTAAACAAGGTGCAACCTGGAGAGAATGAATCTTCCCTAGGGAATGACTGTCCGGACCATTTCCTAAGGAAATGACTATCCTGCACCAACCTCCAAAACAGGCCATTCTTCGAAATTGATCACAACTATGAGCTTCGAAAGAATGATCGTCTGGCGAGGCAGACCAGTCTTCTTGACCACTACTGAGAGTGACCATCAAGAAGAGAGACTATGCTAGACCATTCCCCATGTTAACCACAATGGGAAATCATTGTCTATGGTACATCAACAATCCATCGAACCATTTTCATTAAAAAAATGACCATTTGATCTGGACCATTTTACGAACTGGAAAATGTCTGTCCGTCAGAAATATCAAACCAATTTCCGAACTGGAAAGAAACTGTTCATCCTAGACAATTTTTGAACTGAAAAATGATTGTCCATAATTCAATAACACATCAGTGCTCCCTCCCAACCTGGGAGTCATCTCCTCCTTTTTCCCATAGGGAATTTGTCTCCATGATCTCCGTCTTGAGTACACAAAATCTTTCATCTTGGACAGAGGCTTTACCAAAATGTCTGCTTATCTTCTCATCTGTGGAGATACATATTCGACAACTACTTTCTCTTTTTTGGAGAATGTAATGCTTGATATCAATGTACTTCGATCTTTATGGAACACTGGTTTTCTCTGAAGTCTTCATATAGCTTTGATCATTGAAGTATATCATAGTTGAATTCAACTCCTTTATTTTCTGCTAGCTCATAACATCATGGAAAGGCTCAAACTAGAACATATCCACGTGGCACTTCTTCTTTCATCATGAGAGTTTTTCATGGATTAGCAATCCATCATCCTGGCCTTCTGAGTAACCATTATGACTTTTATCATAGAACATTTTCACCACGCTTATGTTGGGCATGAGAATCTTTGCACCAAGTTTTTTGAGTCCATACAAAATCTTCTTTCATCTGCATACAATGGTCTCTTTCTGGTATACCTCAAAGCCTTGAGATTGCTCTACATAAGCTCTTTGTTCAATTATTCTGGAGAACATATTTTTCATTCATCTGATGTCAATTCCAATCCATGGATATTGCGGATGATATAATGGCTCATGTAGAGGTATGCCTGGTTTACTGGAACAAGCAATCATAATAGTCTTCTCCCTCCATCTGGGGAACCTCTAGTTCTGCATCTTGCAATGCTTAAATTCGTAAGTATTTCATACATTGTTCTTTATCACAACTTTCAGTTCCTCTTCTTGATTTCTCATAGGGAGTTCATGTCAGGCTGGTAATCTTGTGATTCTTGATACAATGATTGGTTGTTCTGGCTTTTCTTTCTTTCTTGGGATATTCATGTTCTTCCTCATGTTTCATTTTAGCTCTTGGGTCCATGGATTTTTCTATAGATTCCATGCTCTGAACATTCCAACTTCTTCCTTTCATCATAGGATCATGGATGTGGATGAACAACCAGGGATACTTTAAGGCTTCTTCTCGAATAAGACTTCTTCTAAAGTCAAACTGAACATGTACTACTTTTTGTTATGAACATAAAATATACATAAATAGATATTCATAAACATAATAATAGTTAATAAATAATAATTATTAATAATGAAAGGTCAGGTCTCAAAGGACATGACTATTGGTAAAGCGCACCCCTGCGTGGGTATATAAGCAGGCCCTCATTCTCAATTGTAATCATCTCAATATCTATCTTATATCTTATTATTCATTTATTGTTTACAGTCCTATATGGATTACTTTGTTATATTCCAAGTATTTTGGATAATTCTTGTGTGAGCGAAATTTGTTCGTCTCATTTGGTATCAGAGCTTCATTTTTCTGATCCTGGCCTTTGGCCATCCTCTTTAACAGATCTTGTCTGATTCGGCTTTTAGCCAAACCCATCGTTTCAGAGTTTCTCTGAGAAATTTGGTCTTTGACCACCGATAAGGCCCTTGGCCATTCAAATTTTCAAAATTTTTAGGAACTTCGGTCTTTCACCAATTCAAGCCTTTATCCATATAAACTCATAAGTCTGTTGAAAAATATTCTGCTGCAAATCCAAATCCAAAAAAAAAAATAGAAATTAGGACAGTGAAAAAAAAAAATCTGCTGGAAATTCGATTTCAAAAGCATCATTTGATTCCACTGACAGAGACACCATACACTTGGCCGCCACATTCTTACAATTTTCACCCAACAACCTAGTTCTGTAGTAGCTTCCGTACATAACCATACATTTGACGTTGTTGTATTTTTCTGTACTATATAGTTAGCAGCCCGTACAGTCAACGTCTGAATTAAAATCATCTTCCGGGTACACAGCCGCCAATACTGCATCCACAGCACAAAATTTTGCCAGCATAAAAATTAACTTGAATCTGTACATTCAAAAAAATTTAAATCAATCTATGCAAGCATTAATATCCACCCTGCAAAACAATTTTAAAATATATCATTAAGTTGCATCCGTACGTATCCCTATTTCCCAATACAACCTGTCATGAATTAGCAAAGAAGGTCTGGTATTTCCGTACAGTTCGTTACGTCCGTGCAGTTTTGACATCCGCGTCCGTACTATGTGAACCGTACCATTTTAAAAATAAAAAAACGTACACCTTTGTACCATTTTAAAACTTCCCGGTCATACTTTTACAAAAGTCGCGTCCTATAGCTGTTGTTCACTTCGCTAAAAAATTAACCATAATTTTAATTACTACATAAGTTAACGGTGGAAATATCTACCATTTTTTAGGTGATATTTAAAGTTCAAAGATTAACGGATAATTATTAATACATAGTTTCTGAAATACACGTTAATGTATTAACAATCATACACGAAGGGGTAAGTTATAAGGTTAAATTTAAGGGAGAATTAAGAGATTCCGTAACTAAGTATAGCACTGGTCAAAGATTAAATTATTTATAAATTGAGCTAATTGGAAGTGTTATCCTTAAACACAACAAGACACAAAGGGCTTTTATATACCTACACTTTATATAAATAAAATATTAAATCACTTTAAAGAGATAATATAAAAAATAAAAATAAAACTACATAAGTGAGGAAAAAAGGTAATTAAAATACTATTGAAGGTGTAGTTATAAAGTGAAAAGGATATTAAAAAAAAAAGGGGACATTATTAAAGAAGAAATCAGAAGTTAAGCTCAATTAAGTTATAGAAGGTGAAGAAGAGTAATATATATATATATATATATATATATATATATTTATAAAAAAATGGAGTTTTTTGGTAAAAAACAAGGAAGATTTTCTCAAAATTATAAAAAATATGCGGATCCCTTATTAAAAGTTAATGGGATTATTCAAGGAAAGAATATCAACATCGTTATTTGCCCGACCGCTAAGAAAAATCACATGAACGTTGACTTGACAAACCAATTAATGGTTTTAGAGCCAAATACAATTGAAAATAAAACGTGTCTTTTCGATGGGAAATATGAAATTAAGAACCTACAACTATTTATTGATAAGTACAAATTCATATGTCAATTCAATGTGGTATCAATGTATCAAGACAGTGTTGATATAATTCTAGGGTCAACTTGGGTAGATACCTTAGGTACTTTTATGTTCAACACAAAGAGAAAGTTTTTAACATTTTCTTATAAGAAAAAGAAATTCACATTGCAGGACGCTACAATGAAGTCAATTTCAGAAGCTCCATCATCAGAAGACCTGAAGGACAT
>SNQJ01S0001132.1:97963-137700 GCA_010110895.2 Picea sitchensis
AAGGATGAGGTCAATCCTTGTCTTCCACACTATGAAGTTAGAAGCTCCATATAACTTGCTTTCTGACTTCATAGAGTAAGGCATGGCTGCTTTGACTTGGTCAACCCTATATTTGACCAAAAACTCAAACTTGACGTCTTGGCTTGTTGAGAGTACTAGGAGATGTGCTAGGCTAGGGCGCACTGGTTTATCTAGAAATTAGGTCAATCCCTTTACTTAAGGTGACTCAACGAGAGGGTTAGGGTTTCTACAACCGCACCTGCTAGTAACCCTAGTGACAGTGATTTAGTTATTGCTCCTGCTAGAAACTCTAGCGACAGTTCTTGAACGAGCTTAGTATCTTTATGGCTATGCTCCCTTCTAGTGGTTAGACTGATTGAAGGAGGTGTGGGCCCATAACTTGTTAGAATATGATGGATTGTGCTCATTGTACCATATACAATATCACTATTCTCACCCAACCATAGGACGAATCCACCCTCCAAGCACCTTAACCTTGACAGAGAATCATTTTGGAAGAAAACCCTAGGCTAGATAGACAAACAAAGGGTGTCGCACCTTTCTCCAAGGATAACACACCAAACACAATCTAATCAGATAGTCCAAACCATAACCAAGAGATAGTCCAAGCCAAAACCGAAATCTGCTAGCTGCAGTAGCTACAATGACAACTCCCCTCCAAAATTTCATAGAAACTAGCCAACTGCAGTGCGCACAAGTGATGCTTCTGCATTTCTGAGAATTCCTACCAGAATGAAGACTAGCCTCGTGTATTTATACTAAATCTAGCAGACTGCCTGGGCTGACTTCTCATTCTGGATACTAATTCTTTAGTATATATTGTTTCCTTTAGCCAAATTCTTCTCTTGGAGGATAATAACCTAATACAAGTTATTCCCTTAAGCCAACTTGTCTTCTAGGGTTATTAACCAATCAATTAGGGTTTCTTCTTGCTTCTCAAAATATTCTATTCTTGTTAGGTTTACATGTGGAGGTAAATACCTCCTGTGGTTACCATAATATCAACAGTCATGTCATGCCTTGCGTTTCCATGTCATGCCTTTCCTCGCCTTAAATTTCCATGAAATTCCTTTCCTTTTCATGCTTTTCCTTTCATTACCATGCCTTGTATTGTGTTTCCTTTCCTTTCCATACCTAGATGTAGACCTATACGTAGACCTTTCCTTGCCACACCTTGCCTTTCCTTGCCTTGTCTAGCCTTTCCTTACCTTTCATTTCCCTACCTTTCCTTGAATTTTCATTACACTCCTTACATTTCCATGCCATGCCTTGCATTGTTTTTCCTTCCCTTTCCTCTCATTTCCATGCCATTCCATGTCATTCCTTGCCTTTCCATGCAATGTCATGCCTTGCCTTGCATTTCCATGACATGACTTGCCGTTCCTTTCCATTCCATTCCATGGATTTTCATGGCATTCATTTCCTTGACATGCCTTTCCTTACATTTCCTTGTCATTCCTTGCATTTCCTTGCCTTGCCTTGCCATACCTAGAGCTAGACCTAGACCTATAAATAGACCTTTCCTAGCCATGCCTTGATTTTCCATGTCTATACATGCATTTCCTTGCATTTCCATGCCTTTCCTTACATTTCCTTCTCATGCCTTGCATTGCCTTGCCTTGCCTTGCCTTTCCTTGCCATACCTAGACCTAGAACTAGACCTATAAATAGACCTTTCCTAACCATGCCTTGATTTTCCATGTCTATACATGCCTTGCCTTGCATTTTCATGCCTTTCCTTGCCATGCAATGTCATTCATTTCCTTGCCATTCCATTCCTTATCTTGGCATGTCATAACATTACATTCCTTGCCTTTCCTTGCCTTTCCTTGCCTTCCCTTTCCATGCCATGTCATTTCATGTCTTTCCTTTCCTTACCATGTCATGGCTTGCCTTTCCTTTCCATGCCATGACTTTCCATTCCATGACATAGCTGCCTTGCCATGCCATTCCATGACATGAATTGCATTTCCTTGTCTTTCCTTTCCTTGCCTTGCCATGCCTTTCCTTGACATTCCATGCCATGCCATGCCTTGAATTTCCTTTGGTTACATTGTCTTTCCTTGCCATGTCATGCCATGCCTTTCCTTGCATTGCCTCACCTTTCATTGACATGTCATGTATTTCCTTTCCTTTCCTTGTCTTTCCATGTCATTCCATGCCTTTCCTTACCTTTACATGCCATGACTCACCTCGCATGGCTTCCTTTCGATTAGAATCAAAGTGTTTGAATAGGTTAGGAATGGATTGAGTTGGAATACAATACAACATATGATATATATACAAAATATTCAAATGATTTCAGTAACCATAGATATTCTTATTCAAGTAAATATTGAAGTAAATAATAATATCTGTAATTCATGGGAAATCATGCATATACACCCAAATATAACAATATCCATCCTTAAATTAGGGGTGGGCATATCCAAGATTAACACTATCCTACTTTAACAAAGGTTGTCATGTGTGGCTAAATACGAACTATATTTGTAAATGGAAGACAATATGAAAATATGTTTTTATGTATAGGTAAATATTTATTGTTTTTGAAAATGGAAAATTAGATGAAAAGTAGAAAAGTGTTGAAAATTTCAAGGAAGTGTTGAAGCATCATGCTAAGAAGAAGGTGATAAATTGAAATAAACCTTGAATTAATGATTTCATTAAAATAATTTGATAAAAAATAAATTTTGGAAGAGTTTCAAATAAATGGTTGAAAATCCAAAAACCATACAAGTATAAAATAAATAATTTTGATGGTGTTGGCCTTCTAAGGCCACTCTATGGAAAATTTTGTCCTTTTTTGATGAAATTTAACCACAAACCAAGACCCTAGCTTCATGAATCTTGAACTCAATGCAATGTCTTACTTGGGAGAAGACCCAGTTATTGTATTCTTGATGTTCAATGGAAGTATTGGTTCTTGTGTTGATGCAAGAATTGAAGACCTAGGGTTTGAGGACTCAAACCCTAGGATGGACATCTAGACTTCGAGGTTAGTAGTAAATTTGTGGTATGTACGTTTACTTCATTATATATATATATATATATATATATATAATTTTCTAGCAATCCAAATATTGTGTACTTGTACATTTGATTTTCAGCTTATGTTGTCATCATGATTGAGTAGATTTCAGTCTTTGTTCATTCTAATTTGACATAACATATAGATGAATTTATTAAGTGATTGAACAAGTACTTGAAAGATAAGCAAACATATTTTTGTTGTTTTAATCTATTGTAATAAGACATTTCATATTTTTTATATGCCTTGAAAAGTGTTCCATGGACCCTAAGGGTTGTAGCATTATTGTATTTAAATTACAATCATATTATTTCCATAATTTTTATTTTAGATCATACTTAAGGTTGAAATTTCACACAAAATAGATCAGGGAAACTTGATGTTCGAAGTGAAATTTTGTAACTTGCATTAATTGTCCAATTCCTGAAATTTCTACAATTCTAGTGTAATCAACTTGTTAACCCATCTATCTTAGATCAAAATAATTGCATGAGAATTTCAATGTCATTTCATAAGCTCTCTTTATTTCTATATCTTATGTATATTCATAGTTTTCAAACATGGATTATCATAATTAATAGGATTTACATAGAGATACATTTCCTGCCATGCTTTTTCATGTCTTTCCTTGCATTTCCTTGCCTTTCCTTGGTATACCTAGACCTAGACCGAGATATTAGGTATATTCATAGTTTTCAAACATGGATTATCATAATTAATAGGATTTACATAGAGATACATTTTCTTGCCATGATGTTTCATGTCTTTCCTTGGCTTTCCTTGCATTTCCTTGACTTTCCTTTGTATACCTAAACCTAGACCTAGACCTAGATCTTACCTGTGATGCCTTGCCTTGCCTTGTCTTCCCATGTCTCGTCTTTTTTATCCTTGACATGTATTTCATTTCCTTACATTGTATTGCCTTTCATTTCCATAACTATACCTAAACCTATACCTAGACATTTCCTTTCCATTCCTTTCCTTGCCATGATCTAGGTGATGGTCATGGTGTAGGTTTATTTTTTGGTCTAGGTCTATGTCTATTTCTAGGTCTATGTCATGGTCATGGTTTAGGTATGGGTCCATTCCGAACATGTCCCTGAATGGATTGAGGAGGCAAGTTTCAACTCTCGATAAAACTCTAACTAACACTCAAATGGAAGAATAATGAGTTGCATTATATTCGTGCCACTCAGTTTTAGCTATTTGGGTTCCTTTGTTGTCATTTAGTTTCCCAGAAAAGTGTTTGTTGGAGGATCTATAGAACTAGGGTTTTGGTTAGTGAGGCATATTGCAATTTTTGAACAAGAGGTTGATTTTCAAGAATACTATGTTGGGTGATTGTGGGTAGGTGGTCACATCGGTCTTGGCCAAACATATGTGTGGGATCTTACAGAACTCTGTTATGTTGTTCGACTTGGATTTTATACCCCCAGACAAAATTGCAAACATGTCCCTAAATGACTTGAGGATGTGAGTTGCAACTCGCGATAAAACTCTAACTGAGCCTTCAATGGATGAACTATTGATTTAATTTTATTCGTGGCACTGAATTTCATCTAGTGGGGCCCCTCTTTTTTCATCATGTTTCCCATAAAAGCATTTGTTGGTGGATATTCAAAAGTAGGTTTTTGGTTAGTGAGGAATACTGCAATATCTAAACAAGAGATCAATTTTCAAGAACATTGTGCCAAGAAATTGCGAGTAGCATGGTCACATAGAGCTTGGAAGAATAAATGTGTGGGAGATTACAAAACTCCATTATGCTACTTGGTTTGGATTTTATGCCCTCAAACCAAATTTCCAACATGTATGTGAATGGATTGAGGAGGAGAGTTTCAAATCGCGATAAAAATCTAATTGAGCCCCAGATGGACCAAGCATCGGTTGCATTGGATTTGAGACACTGGGTTTCAACCCAAAAAATATTTTGTTGGAGGATCTTCAGAACTAGGGTTTTTCTCAGTGAGGCATAATGAAATTTCTAAACGAGAGGTCGATTTTCAAGAAAATTGTGATATGCTATTGTGGGTAGCATGGTCACATGGGCCTTGGCCAGAAATATGTGTGGAAACTCATGAAACTCTGTGATGCTGCTCGGCTTGGATTTTATGACCCCAGACCAAATTGTCAACATGTCCTTGAATGGATTGAGGAGGTGAGTTGCAACTCGCGATAAAACTCTAACCGAGCTTAGAATGGAAAAAACATGTTTGTTGCAATGGATTTGAGGCATTGAGTTTAATCTAGTGGGGCCCCTCCACTATCAATTTGTTTCCAACAAAATAATTTGTTGGTGGATCTATGGAACTATGGTTTTCATCAATGATGCACAGTGAAATTTCTAAACAAGAGTTCTATTTTCAAGAACATTTTGACAGGTGATTGTGGGTAAAGTGGTCTTGTGGGCCTTGGAAAAAAATATATGTGGGAGCTTACAATTTTTTTTTATGTTTCTCAGTTTGTATTTTATGCCCCCATATGAAACTGCCAACATGTTCCTAAATGTCTCGCAGAGGTGATTTTCAACTCACGAAAAAAATCTAAAAAGGCCTCAGATGGATGAACTATCAGTTTCATTGAATTTGAGGCATCCATTTGTAGCTAGTGGGGCCCCTCAAATATCATTTTATTTCCTATAAAAGAATTTGTTGGAGGAACTCTAGAACTAGGGTTTTTCTCAATGAGGCACAATGCAATTTCTGAACAAGAGGTTGATTTTCAAGAACACTATGTCGGATGATTGTGGGAAGTGTCTTCATGTTCGCCTTGTCCAAATATATGTGAGGGAGATTATGGAACTACTTTATGTTTCTCAATTTGGATTTTATTCCCTAGGACCAAACTACCAACATTTCCCTAAATGGCTTGAGGAGGTGAGTTGCAAATTGAAATAAAACTCTAACCGAGCCTCAGATGGATGAATCGTCGGTTGCATTCTATTTAGGGAACTGGGTTTGAGCTAGTGGTGCCCCTCCACTATCATTTTGTTTCCCATAAAATTGTTTTTTAGATGATCTCTGGAACTAGGGTTTTTCTCAGTTCTTATTACATATGTTTGACAATTTAACACATTGTAAGGATAGACATGGCAAGGCTAGGCTAGGAAAGACAAGGTAAGGAATGGAAATAAAAGGAAAGGAAATACATTTCAAGGAAAGAAAAGGTAAGGCACGACAAGGCAAGAAAAGGAAAGGTAAGGATAAGGAAGCAAGGAAAGGAAAGGAAATCAAAGGAAAGGCAAGGCAAGGCAAGGAAAGGTAAGGCAAGAAAAGGAAAGAAAGGAAAATAAAAGGAAAGAAAAGGAAAATCAAGGAAAGGCTAAGGTAAGAAAAGGAAATACAAGGATAATCAAGAAAAAAAAGCAAAGGAAAGGAAAGGCAAGGGAATGCTAGGATAGACATGGAAAGACAAGAAATTGCATGACAATACTAGGCAAGACAAGGAAAGGCAAGCCAATCCAATCCAAGACAAGTAAAGGTAAGTCAAGGAAAGGAAGGCAAGAAAAGGTGATGCATGTAAAACCAAGGAATGGAAATATATGGAAAGGAAAGGAAAGAAAAGTCAAGGCAATGCTAGGAATGCAAGGTAATTAAATGAAAGGAAATGAAAGGCTAGGCAAGGCTAGGAAAGCAACAAAAGGCACACTTGTGGAGAGATTATCTACATTTTTATTTTGGGGAGTTGATCACATACTTTGTTGTGGATGCTCCATACACTTGGTATCTTTCACATTCATCCGTGACCTTGCCTACCTTCTAATTTACAAATGTGGAGTGGTTGAATGCATGCACATTCTTCGAGGGAACATTCCATATGAACACTTAGACATTTGAATTGTTTTTATTTTGTATTAAGAAACCCTTGTAGCATGTTGTTATTTACATTATAATGAACCATGCTTCATTTTGTATAGATTAATGTGAGGTTTCAACCCTCTTATTTCTATTATGATTATGTTAGCAAACCATATAGTAAACCCAATTTTTTGTGAGATTAACATAACTTCACATTCATGAAAAATGATTACATATGGAACCTATAGCCTTCCAACATAGATTTCTTCTATAAAAAACAACAAGCTAAGAATTATTTGTGGCATGCATAACATCCCTTGTTTCCATACATTCCCATGCACTCATTCTCATTCTCAGGAAAGGAAAGGCAAGGAAAGACAATGCATGACCAGGAAAGGAAAGAAAAGGAAAGGCAAGGTAGCTCAAGCCAAAACAAGGTAAGGAAAGGAAAGGATAGATATGCAAGGCAAGGGAATACTAGGCGTGAGAAGGATAGGAAATCAAGGCAAGGCTAAGGCTAGGAAGGAAAGGTAGGGAAAGGAAAGGATAGGAAATCAATGCGAGGAAAGACAAGGGAAGGAAATCCAATCCAAGAAAAGGTAGGGAAATGCAAGGAAAGGATAGGAAAGAAAGGAAAGAAAAGGAAAGGAAAGGCTAGACATGGAAAGGAAATTCAAAGCAAAGAAAAGAAAGGCAAGGAAGGAAATGAAATACAATACAAGGCATGGCAAGGCAAGGCAAGGTAAGGCAATTAAAGGAAAGGAAATCCAAGGAAAGGCAAGGTAAGGCATGGAACGTCAAGGCAAGGAATAATAAGGAAAGGAAAGGTAAGGAAAGGAAATACAATGTAAGGAAATGAAAGCCAATCCAATCCAAGAGAAGGTAGGGAAAGGAAATGAAAAGATAGGAAAGCAGGGAAAGGAAATTCAATAAAATGTAAGGCAAGGCAAGGAAAGGCAAGGGAAGACAAGGTAGGTAAACTCAAGGCAATGTTAAGAAAGAAAACAAAGTCTATACATGGAAAGGAAAGTCAAAGAAAGGAAAGGAAAGGAAAGGAAAGGGACGGAAAGTAACAATAAGACATTGAAAAGAAAGGAAAGGTAAGGAAAGTAAATGAAAGGCAGGCTAAGGCAAGGCAATCCAAGCCAAGCCAAGACAAGGTAGTGAAATACAAGGCATGTCTAGTAAATCAAGGCAAGGAAACGTAAGGCAGGGCAAGGAAAGGAAATTCAAGGCAAGGTAGGGAAATGCATGGAAAGGCAAGGAAATGCAAGGAAAGGCTAGACATGGCAAGGCAAGTTAATTTAAGGCAAGGAAAGACAAGGCATAACAAGGAAAGGAAAGGTAACACAAGGAAAGACAAGACAATGTAAGGAAAGGAAAGGAAAGGAAATCCATGACAAGGTAGGGAAAGAAAATGAAATCCTAGGAAAGCAAGGAAAGTCAAGGAAAGACAAGGTAAGGAAAGGAAAGACAATCCAAGGAAAGAGGAGGTAGGGAATACAAGGCATGTCTAGTAAATCAAGGCAAGGAAACGTAAGGCAGGGCAAGGAAAGGAAATTCAAGGCAAGGTAGGGAAATGCATGGAAAGGCAAGGAAATGCAAGGAAAGGCTAGACATGGCAAGGCAAGTTAATTTAAGGCAAGGAAAGACAAGGCATAACAAGGAAAGGAAAGGTAACACAAGGAAAGACAAGACAATGTAAGGAAAGGAAAGGAAAGGAAATCCATGACAAGGTAGGGAAAGAAAATGAAATCCTAGGAAAGCAAGGAAAGTCAAGGAAAGACAAGGTAAGGAAAGGAAAGACAATCCAAGGAAAGAGGAGGTAGGGAATACAAGGCATGTCTAGTAAATCAAGGCAAGGAAACGTAAGGCAGGGCAAGGAAAGGAAATTCAAGGCAAGGTAGGGAAATGCATGGAAAGGCAAGGAAATGCAAGGAAAGGCTAGACATGGCAAGGCAAGTTAATTTAAGGCAAGGAAAGACAAGGCATAACAAGGAAAGGAAAGGTAACACAAGGAAAGACAAGACAATGTAAGGAAAGGAAAGGAAAGGAAATCCATGACAAGGTAGGGAAAGAAAATGAAATCCTAGGAAAGCAAGGAAAGTCAAGGAAAGACAAGGTAAGGAAAGGAAAGACAATCCAAGGAAAGAGGAGGTAGGGAAAGGAAAGGAAAGGCTAGACAACCAAGGAAAGCAAAGAAAATACAAGGCTAGACATGGAAATGAAATTCAAATCAAGGCAAGGAGAGACAAGGAAAGGGAAGGAAAGGAAAGACATGACAAGAAAATGTAAGGTAAGGTCAGGAAAGGAATAAGAAGGTAAGGAAAGGAAAGAAAAGAAAAGGTAAGTCAATACATGGAAAGGTAAGGCGAGGCAAGGCAAGGAAAGGTAAGAAAAACAAAGAAAAGGTAGGGAAAGGGAAGGAAAGGATAGGAAATCAGGGAAAGTAAAGGAAAGGCAAGGTAAGCCAAGGAAAGGAAAGCCAAGGCAAGACAAGGTAGGGAAATCAAAGTCAAGGATAGTAACACAAGGCACGGTAAGGTGAGGCAAGGAAATGAAAGACAAGAGAAGACAAGGTAGGGAAAAGAAAGGAAATGATAGGAAAGAAAGGAAGGGAAAGGTATGGAAAGGTAAGGAAAGGCAAGGAAATACAAGCCAAGACAAGGCTGGACATAGTTCCCTAAAAACAAAAAAGAACCACAAAATAAAAGAATACCCTAACAACCATAAAATGAAGCCAAAAATTCAATTGTTCATAAATCTAAAATATTTGTTCAATTATTAATTTTACATACCTATGGTCATTTAAGTGGACCATTGGGATCACTTCTAATATTGGTGGTCTCCATTAACTTCTGGTGCTCAAAGTAAGAAAAGAAGTATCATACCATTAATTAGTTGTTACTTGGAATTGTTTGTAGTTTGAGGTTTGTATCAAGAACCAAGTTCGTAAAGTGGTATATGTTAAATTTGGCAGCATCGACAGTCATTCTCCAATGAGAGGCCATATGGGCCACCCTGAGGCTAGCGAGGGAGATTTGGAGAATCAACTAGTCTTGTGAGGTATTGACAAAATCCTGGGGAAACGGACAACCTTTGCGAGTCAAACCAAAATTCAGGATGAATGATATGCTATGTGAGTTTAATGCAAAAGTTAGGGGGAACGTACAACCTCTGTGAGCATAGACAATCTAGTGCAAAAGTCAAGGGGAACGTACTACCTCTGTGAGCATAGACAAACTAGTGCAAAAGTCAGGAGGGACATACAACCTCTGTGAGCATACACAGACTAGTGCAAAAGTTAGGGGGAACATACAACCTCTGTGAGCCTAGTCAAACATTGTGAGCCATGAGAAAAAGTCAAGGTATCTAGCAAAAATTAGGTTGAATGTAAAATTCCTATGAGCTAGAAACAAACAATATTCCTAATATTGCAAATGATGCAATTGTATTGATCGAGTGCATTGGCACGTGTAAACATTATCCACCATGAAGAGAATTTCAAATTGCCTTGCCAAGAGTTGTAACCAAATTCTTGAGTCTAGTTCTATGTTAGAACTAAAGTGAAATGTTGAGTTGCAACTAAAGTCTTGAGTCTAGTTCTATTTTTAGTAATGTTGATTTGCAACTAAAGTCTTGAGTCTAGAACTAAAGTGTAATGTTGAGTTGCAACTAAATTCTTGAGTCTAGTTCTATCTTAGAACTAAAGTGTAATGTTGAATTGAAACTAAATTCTTATGTCTAGTTCTAAGTTAGAACTAAAGCATGTCAGTCTCAAGTCTAGTTCTAAAGTTTGAACTAAAGTGTAATGTTGAGTTGTAACCAATCTCAAGTCTAGTTCTAAGTTCGAACTAAAGTATGAAGCTGAGTTATGACTAATGCATACAATCAAGTTACTATTTCGAGCTTCTCCTCTTCCCCTCTTCAGCCTATAGAAGAAGAGGTTGAACCCTCTCCTCAACATAGTTGTGCAACACAACATTGAAACAGATTTTTCATATGCAGGTTGAGGGTGAAGTAATAGAGGAGCACATTAGTGATAAAGAGGAAAAATATAAAAGGTGTATTTCAGCAAGGTCTTGTAAGTCTTTGTCAGGTCAGAGTCATCTTGGCAAGCTATTTGAGAGAAGTACATTCATGGTGGATATTTGTAAGAGATCTTACATTATTAATGCAATAAAGGAATATTGTTTGCTGGGTTTTTTCTCCCTCTATAGGGTTTCCCCGAGGTATATGTGTTGTTGATATGCATGTTTACTTATATACATAATTATTGCTATTTGATTATGATTTGAAATTTTTGAAGTGTACTAAGCTAGAATCAAAGTATTGAAGAAAATAAAATAATTAATCTGCATAAGAAATCAAACTCATAATCTAAGATAGTATCAGAGCTTAAGGTGTGTTAAACGTGTTGAAGTGCAACAACAGGTACACACAGATCCAAGCGAGCTTGATTAAGTTTCCAGTGTGAGGACCATGGCATCCTCCATTTCAATTAGGGCCGAAGATAGGCTCAAAGGAGCTACCAACTTTAATGTGTGGAAGCTACGTATAATAAATATCTTGCAAGAGCATGATATTGAGCAGTATGTGACCACAGTGGTGGAGGAACCAATGAATAATGTAGGAAGAACAGATTTCAGGAAGAGTCAAGAAAAGTCCAAGCGAATCATATTTGACTCAGTCAAGGACAATATAATGCCTGTAATGACTTCGTTGATGACTGCCAAGGATTGTACGGATACCTTGGTGAATCTGTATGAGAAACAGGCTCCAAGTCAGAAGAGGACACTTAAGCACAAGATTAAGTATTTGAAGATGNCCAAGTCAGAAGAGGACACTTAAGCACAAGATTAAGTATTTGAAGATGGAGAAAGGTGAATCAGTGGCATATTTCTGTTCCAGGATAGCTCAGATCAGAGATCATATTTTGGTCATAGGGGTGACAGTGGACGAGGATGATTTAGTCCAGGCCATTTTTTACGATCTTCCTTCTTCACGGGAGACCTTATTATCGAGTGTAAGTGGGAGAGAGATTCAACCCACGTTTGAGAGGTTATGGCATGATTGCCTCCAGGAGGAGAGTCGCATAGCTACCAGGAGCGATCCAACGAAAGAAGAGAACTCATCTTTAGCATCCATATTCAAGGGAAATAAGAAAGGCACTTTCCAGAAAGGCTCTCAATGGAAGCCAAACATCAAAGGTACATTCAAAGGAAAGAATATTGATACATCTAAGATTAAATGATTTAGTTGTAATAAGTTGGGTCATTTTGCTCAACTACCGAGGATGATGAAACCAAAATAAATCAGATAAGTCCTTCTAATGAGAAAGGAAATAGGAAAGAATATTATTTGGTTTATTCTTTATCTAGCTCAGTTTCCATAGGGCTGAAAACTTGGTTAGTAGATAGTGGTGCATCAAAGCACATGACAGGTTACAAGGAGATCCTCTCATATTTTGAGACAAAATGTTTTGTAGAGTAGGTCGAGCTTAGGGATGAAAAATGTTACAAGATAGAGGAAGTGGGCTCTATCTCCTTCAGATTGGAATCTGGGGCTAGACTTCATGTTGATGAAGTATTATATGTTTCAGGGCTTAAGAAGAATCTACTATCAGTTGAAACCCTTGAGGACAAGGGATATTGGGTGATCTTAAAGGATATGAAGGCACTACTATGGGCTAAAGGTAGCCATTTAAGTACATCATAACCCATTGAAACTCGTAGTGGAGGATTGTACGTCGTGTCAGGACAGTCAGTTCAGGCATTAGCTCATGATGTGACTGGCTTCAGTGAGTTGTGGCACATAAGACTTGGACATATTCATTACAAATCTCTTCCAGATCTACAAAACATGGTATGTGTCATGCCTCTATTTCTCTTAGTAAAAACGAAATTTGTAAGGGATGCATGCTAGGTAAAAATATAAAGAAATAATTTCCTAGTAGTGACAACAGAGATCAGGACATCTTAGATCTGGTTCATTCTGATGTATGTGGTCCCATGTCATCTCCCTCACTTAGTGGTTTTTTGTATTATGTCATTTTTATTGATGATTACTCAAGAAAATGTTGGGTATATTTTCTTAAAGCTAAAAGTGACACATTTGATAAATTCAAAGAATATAAAGCCTTTATTGAAAATCAGACAGGGAAACACATCAGAATCCTTAGAATAGACAATGGAGGAGAATTTGAATCTCTCCAGTTTGAGTATTTCTGCAAGTTAGCAAGAATCAAGAGACATTTGACCATGCCATATAACCATCAGAAAAATGGTGTTGCTGAGAGGAAAAACAAGACTATTTGTGAGGGAGCGAAAGCAATGATGATTGACCAGGATCTGCCAAATTCTTTATGGGAAGAAGCTACCCCCCTTGGCGTGTATATTTAGAACATGTGTCCACATGCTATTTTGAAGGAAAAGACTCTTGAAGAAGTCTTCTTAGGGATCAAACCTAAAGTAGGGCATCTAAGGATATTTGGATGTCTTGTGTATATTCATGTCCCTAAGGAAAAGAGGACAAAGATGGAACCCTCAGGAAAGAAAGGGGTTTTTGTGGGGTAAAGTGAGAACTCCAAAGCTTACAGGATTTATGTACTAGGTCAGAGGCAAATAGAGGTATGTAGATATGTGACTTTCCATGAGGAAGCTGCATTTAATAAATCCAGAGAGCTTCAGTAGGATTCAAAAGAAGTTCAACCATCTTCACTCTCTTCTGAAAATGAAGAGTCGGATGATCAGAGGGAGGAACCTCATGAAGGGCCAAGTAATGATCCCCTAGAACCCGCTGAAGTGTTAGAAAGAAATCTTGAGGAACCTCTAGCCAAAAGGAATACAGGGTGGATTAAATAAATAATGTGGGAAGCAGAAAGGATAGCTTCTCCCAAAGGAACTTTTAGGGAAAGGAAGAGCCCTCATAGGTTTGGAGGCTATGTTGCCCTGATGAGCAACATTAGTGATGTTGAAGCTTCTTCATTTGAAGAAGCAGATAAACTACAATTATGGAAGGATGCCATGCTTGAGAAATATAGGTATGTTATAAAGAACAATGTTTGGGACATTGTGCCAAGGCCAAAAGACAAATTAGTGGTTTCTTCCAAATGGATTTATAAGATCAAACATGTAGCTGATGGAAGCATGGAAAATTTCAAAGAAATATTTGTAGCCAGAGGCTTCACTCAGAAATAAGGAATCAAATAGAAAGATATTTTTTCACCTGTAGCTAGGTATACCTCCATTCGAGCTATTATTTTTTTATCTTCCATACTTGGTTGGAAACTACATCAGATGGATGTAAAAACAACATTCTTGAATGGAAAGATCGAACAAGAGGTCTTTTTGGAACAACCAGATGGTTTTAGACTACATAACAAAGGCACTCATGTATGCAAGCTAAGGAAGGCCTTGTATGGTATTAAGAAGGCTCCCAAATTTTGGTTTGACGGGATTGATAGATTTCTTAAAATCCTGAGCTTTCTTAAAAGCCCAGGCTTTCAGAAAAGTCATGGTGATACAAATCTATACTTCAAGGTAAGAGATAACCAACCTTTTATACTAATCCTGTATGTTGATGATCTCTTTCTAACAGGAAATGAAGGGCTAATAGCCTGGTGTAAGAGGGAGATAACCTCATAATTCGAGATGAAAGAATTAGGCTTGATGCATTACTTCCTAGGATTGGAAGTGTGGCAAAGATAGGGCGAGATATTTCTGGCACAAGGAAAATACACAGTGGATGTACTAAAGAGGTTTGGTATGATGGATTTCAAATCCATGTCTACTCCGATGGTTACCAACCTGAAAAAGCTGCATGATTTTGATACAGGTTCAGATTTGGTGGATTCCACCATGTATAGGAAGTTGATTGGATCATTGATGTACATGATCCACATTGGCTAGATATATGCTATGCAGTGATTGCAATGAGTCAGTTCATGACTGAATAGAGATAGAGACACTGAGTGGCACCAAAGGACATCCTCATATATCTCAGATGGACCATTACTTATGGTCTGAGATATACATCCAGTGGTGGTTTATTTCTGCATGGGTATGCAGATGTTGACTGGGTAGGAATCCCAGTGGATCGAAAGAGTACTTCTAGATACTGCTTCAGTTTAGGATCCACTATGATCTCTTGTTCAAGCTGAAAGAAGGGATCCATTGCACAGAGTACAACATAGGATGAGTACATTGCAGCAAGTGATGCTAGCAAGGATGCAGTATGGCTCAGAAAATTGGTTTCTGGGTTGTTTGGTGACAAGCTCAAGATGACGGTGGTTCACTGTGATAATCAAAGTTGCATAAAATTGATAGAGAACTCAGTATTTCATGACAGGTAAAAACACATTTACATGAGGTACCACTACATCCGAGACTTGGTTCAGAGAAAAAATATAAAGTTATAGTACATAGCCATGAGCAAGCAGGTAGTTGATATCCTGACCAAGCCTCAGACCTCGAGACAGTTTGTGCAGATGAGAGGAAAACTTGGTGTGGCTGAGAATGACTCCCTCCCTGAGAGGGAGTGTTAAATTTCGCAGCATCGACAATCATTCTCCAATGCGAGGCCATATGGGCAACCCTGAGGCTAGCTAGGGAGATTTGGAGAATCAACTAGTCTTGTGAGGTATTGATAAAATCCAAGGGGAATGAAAAACCTTTGTGAGTCAAACCAAAATTAAGGATGAACGAGATGCTATGTGAGTCTAATGAAAAATTCAAAGGAAACGTACAACCTCTGTGAGCATAGAAAGTCTAGTGCAAAAGTCAGGGGGAGTGTACAACCTCTATGAGCATAGACAGACTAGTGCAAAAGTCAGGGGGAACATACAACCTCTGGGAGCATAGACATACTAGTGAAAAAGTCAGGGGTAACATACAACCTGTGTGAGCCTAGTCAAACCTTGTGAGCCATGAGCAAAAGTCAAGGTATCTAGAAAAAGTTAGCTTGAATGTAAAATTCCTATGAGCTAGGAACAAACGATATTCCTAATATTGCAAATGATGTAATTGTATTGATCTAGTGTATTGGCACCTGTAAACATTATACACCATGAAGAGAATTTTGAATTGCCTTGTCAAGAGTTGTAACTAAAGTTTTGAGTCTAGTTCTATGTTATAACTAAAGTGTAATGTTGAGTTGCAACTAAACTCTTGAGTCGAGTTCTATTTTTAGTAATGTTTAGTTGCAACTAAAGTCTTGAGTCTAGAACTAAAGTCTAATGTTGAGTTGCAACTAAAGTCTTGAGTCTAGTTCTATCTTAGAACTAAAGTCTAATGTTGAGTTGCAACTAAAGTCTTGAGTCTAGTTCTATCTTAGAACTAAAGTGTAATGTTGAGTTGCAACTAAAGTCTTAATTCTAGTTCTAAGTTCGAACTAAAGCATGTCAGTCTCAAGTCTAGTTCTAAAGTTCAAACTAAAGTGTAATGCTGAGTTGTAACCAATCTCAATTCTAGTTCCAAGTTAGAACTAAAGTATGAAGCTGGGTTATGACTAATGCATGCAATTAGGTTACTATTTCGATCTTCTCCTCTTCCCCTCTTCAACCTATATAAGAAGAGTTCGAACCCTCTCCTCAACATAGTTTTGCAACACAATTTTGAAACAGAGTTCTCTTATGCAGGTTGAGGGTGAAGTAATAGAGGAGCACATCAGTGATAAAGATGAAACATATCAAAGGTGTATTTCAGCAATTTCTTGTAAGTCTTTGTCATGTCAGAGTCATCTTGGCAAGCTCTTCTAGAAGTACATTCATGGTGGATATTTGTAAGAGATATTACATTATTAATGCAATAAAGAAATATTGTTTGTTGGGGTTTTTCTCCCTGAAGAGGGTTTCCCCAGGGTATATGTGTTGGTGATATGCATGTTTACTTATGTACATAATTATTTCTATTCGATTATGATTTGAAATTGTTGAAGTGTATTAAGATGGAATCAAAGTATTGAAGAAAATAAAATAATTAATCCACATAAAAAATCAAGCTCATAATCTAACAATATACATCTTCACTTGGTCTATAATATTGAAATACACAACCACCTCTCTTTCATGTTATTTGATCATGTGTTAGATATTCTCCTTTAATTACTAACAACCTAATGAAAAATTAAATTCGGCCTAATGAAAAATGAAATTCCTTCGGAGTATGTTATTCATCACAAGAGGGCATGTTTTCCCTCTAAGCAACGTACAAACCAATAGTTAGTGCCTCATTCATTACCTCTTGGTGAAACCACTGCATATATGTTCCCTGCAAAAATTGGAGTTCCAACACATAAGTTCACTACATGATCAAAGCATAAAAAAATGATTCTAGTTATTCAAAAATTAATAGAAGGTTTCAACGAACCTCACAATATGAGTTCTATGACATGGTCAATATCTATTGAAATATTTGATTGATACTCCTCCAAATGGGATAATTCCATAGTTAATACATTGACCAAATGGGAGTGATACACGATCCCATCTATCAACCAAGTATGTGGATTCACAATCATCCCATTCATTACTACTACATGGACCATAGAAGCATGAGAGTTTTCTCATCCATATTTCAACTATTTCATCTTCTAATGTTTGAACTAAATGGAATCCATGAGTTCCCTATATTATTTTTCATTCATACCACTGTGATCAATCAACATTGATCGCCTTCCCAAAATATTTATGTACATGTCCTTTCCTGGGCGATTGGTCTTCATGGGTTCTTGTTCCATATCCCATTACTAAGGAACACCATTCAACATTGTACTTTTCATATCAAATGAGGGAAGTAGTTGTGAAATTAATTTATTTCCTATGTAACACTCTTTTGATGCATGTTCCTGCTCCATCATGCCCCCCTTTCCCGTTCCCAAACTTGAAATTTTTCCAAATATGGTGTACCTTGATGTTTTTGTGCAACATACACAACCATTGAAATACACAACCATTTTTGAACTGGCCCATGCAACCATATGAGAAAATGCAATGTTGATCCATTTTTATTTTCTTCTCCTTAAGGTGATTGTAAAATAATTGAAACCAATGTCGTACATAGGCTAATTCATGGCATTGATCATCGCTTATGTAGAAGTGATACTCCTTCAACATAAGTATGTTTTCTTGAATCTTCACTACTTTCTGACCCATGTCTGTATGTGATATGGGCCATTATGTCAACCTACTCTAAGTGATAATATTGGATTTGAATCTCATTTTGTGGTTGAAGGGTGTAGTTCTCAGCAAAATAAACCACTGATAAGACATTACTAATGAGAAATGTATCTTTTCATATTCTAAAATTCTCATATTTCCATTGATCCACATAGACATACTGAACATATTGTCATGTATTTTCGATGAAGAACTTGATGAAGTCACATACTCATACTTGGGAAGTCACCAATCGTTTCTTTTTTCTTTCCTTCCCTCCATCAATATCACATGAGACATATTTAAATATTTTCAAGGAAACCTCCTTCCTCCACAATCCATACTCATCGCTTACATGTATGCACTTGCTAAATAATTCTGGATTCCAGTGCACCTAGGGCATGTCCCATCTAAGCAAGATTTTTGATAAAATATACAACCCTTTTTCCTTGTACACAAAATGTTGTGAATAAAGTCTCTATATGATGGCATCGTCAATATAACTAAGCATTCATGCAAAAGGGTGTTATGCAATACACGATATATATATATATCTGTGTGTGTATGTGTGTGTGTGTCATAATAATAACCATATTCAATGTGATATCTATAACAACATGTGTTTTGAATTGTGTTTATTCGAACATACCAAGGCAACCTGCATTTATGGAAATATCTTTGGCCCAAGTCAAGTGCATTATGTATTGTCTTGAATATCTCATAAAAAAAATTCTATGTAATGTCAAGAAATTTTTTAATATGGGGTTCATGGTCCCTAGATCCCCTTCTCAATTTTAGCACATATTTTTGGTTGGAAGAAGGCCTAGAGTTCTCATGCCATGAATCATATACTAGTCCCTTAATCGCTTCAACTAACTTCATGATGGAACGAGGTAGCCTACTAGTGAAGGCCAAAAAATCTATTGGGCCACCTATGTCAAGGCTATCTTGTCTATTATAACACTTTCTAATTGTTTTGATATTGAATTTCATGAGATGATAGGTTTCTTGGAGAAAATGATGTTTTCTTGTGATCTTGCTAACAATTCATTTTGACAAGACAAACTAGGATGCATTACAGTCTTTAGAACGTGATTTCTTACCATTTTTTTGAAAATCTTACACAATTTTTTTAAAAATATGATGACTTGCTTCTAAAATTTTAACTATTTTAATGCCTAAAATTCTACTAACAATAGTAAAACTTCTATATTTTAAGAAATCCAAATACAATTGTCATTTAGTTACATTGTATTTTGGTTCAAAATATTTTTTAATGATTCTATAAGAATGATAACTTCCCTTCAATTGATTCTAGATTAGTTTCATCCAACTGAATGCGTTTAGGAGTTCATTTTCACACACTTCTCAATCTATCTAGGGACGATGAACCCATACTATAACAATCTTTACCTCCCTGTGATAGAGTTAACTACATTGTAGTTATTTCCCATTCAATAATTGGAAGATTAATTATGGGAGGAGAGTGGACATGCTTATGACTAGCTTTTGGAATGTCTAACTATCCAACAAGAGGTTGCACCATAGGAACTTTTTCAATAAAAGGCTATGTATCAATTTCCTCTCCAATTCCATCCATTGTATAATCAACTCCAAGAAAATCCTCCATCATTTGTTCATCCACAACAACTTGTCTTGATGAGATAGTGATTGGAGGTACAATAGAAGTATGAATTGGATTGTTATCTAATGAAATCATGAAGTGTTCTTGTGGTAATGGGGGAGAAACAACAACGACATCTATTTCACTAGGAATTGGAATTCCCTCTTTTAAAATCCTATGTTTTGATATACATAAACTTGTATTTTCTCTTTCTCCATTTACCTTTTCAATGGGTTTTTATTTCATCGAGGAATTTCTACCTTGATTCCGTAGGATCCCCATGTTTAAAGAGAAAAATTGTCTTCCAAGAACACCACAACAAATTTGTCTTTGTATTACACAATAAGCCACAACTAATAATTCCAATTGGACAAATTTATCTTGGTATTACACAAGAAGACACAACTAACAATTCCATTTCCAATTGGACAATTTTTTCTTGGTATTACACAAGAAGAAACAACTAACAATTACAATCCCAAGTGGACAAATGTTTCTTGGTATTACACAAGGAGACACAGCTAACAATTCCAACGAGCAAAATTGTCTTAGTAGTACACAAGAAGACACAACTAACAATTCTAGTTCCACCTAGAGAAATTTGTCTTGGTATTACACAAGAAGACATAACTAAAAATTCCAATTCCAATTGGAAAAAACATTCTTCCAATTCTTCCGACAATTGTCTTCCAATAGAGAAACATTGTCTACCAATTAAACAACAAGGAAAAAAGAACAAAAACCTGTCTATTCTTGCCAATTTTGTGTGAAAATGTTGGGCTTGTACGAGTTTTTGAGATATATGAGAATGAGGAGTGTGCTTGGAAAATATAACTTCCCATAAATAATGTGTGTGTGTTCTTAGAAAGTGATGCAAGAGAATCATCATAGCATTTAATGAGGTGTGGTGGAAGGTGACTCGGCATACATCGTTATGCACATTAACTGGTTTTGATTCCAAGGAGGCCACAACGTTTAATTTTGATACCTTTGTAATTAAAGATCCTCTTGAGATGTAAAGAATAGAACCATTATATGTACATCCAAAAAGTTGTAATTTCCTTTAATGTCTTTAGGATTGTACATATTTTGAGCATCGACTCATATCTAAAATTGTAAATGAGCATTTACTCTGATATCTTAGTGATAGAAACACATTTATTAAGATGTGAAAGCACTAGACGGATTTGGAGGGAAGGCTTGAGAAGTCAATTCATGTATAAATAAATGTAATCTATGATGTAAGTAAGTATTTGTTGAAAAGGGAAAACAAGAGAAGATAAAATACTCTCAAAAACATCATGGAGAGAAGACTGTAACCTTGTTTTTTTCTCTCTGAAATCAAATAGATATTGTACAGTGGCCTTGGTGTATGTATGTGTATATTCTCTTCAAATGAATTTATGATTTTATTTTAATTTTCAATTCTTTCTCTTCTGGGAGTCACAATTCAAGGTGTGCACAATTCTAACGCAAGGTGTGCATAGGCCGAACCTTTTATTTTAGGTTCAAAAGCTCAGGAGAGATAGTGCAATTATTTATAGAGTAAGCACATGGAGTGTGAAGGAGACTTTTAGAATTCCAAATCATATATGATTTTAGGGGATAAATTTCGCAAATGGGTTATTTTTCCATGGTTTTTCCCCCAAAAAGATTCACAAATTTCCATTTTTTCTAATAATGATTTTCCCAAATTCCATAGAATAAAATTATTTTACCTTAAAAATCACCAAAATGTTATAGAGAGTATATAAATTCCTTAAAAATTTGAATATTTATACAAAACTATCGCCAAACAGTTTACATTTTGCATAGTAAGGACTAGTAATATTAAACCGTGTTTCTACATTTTAATATAAATTTCCATGTTAAAATCATCCCTAGTCCAAAGCTCAAGAGAGTTAGCGCAAGGAGTGCACGAACCATTAAACTCTAAGGGTCAATGTTCAGGAGGGAAGTGTAAGTGTGCGTCAGAGTTCACATCCTCGAAGTGGAAAAAGTTTAGAAGTTATAGCGGGTGCAGAGTTCTAGGGCAGAGCTCAAAGAATACTTGAAATCCTTTTTCAAGGACATGACTCTCTAGATTTCTCTCCTGAGCCCTGAATTAATTGTGAATCGTTGATCATAAAATTAAATCCCAATCGTATATCTTTGATCCCTTCATCAGTTCAAATATTTGGCCTTCAGGAGTTTAGCCATAGTTGTTTAGAGTGACAGAACCCTGGAAGCTCGGAGTACCTAAATAAAACCTAGCCATATATCTTCAAGAACAGAGGATCCCCGCTAGTCGTCTGATCAAGTATTGCCATAAATGGAAGGATAGGTTGAGAATCCACAATTTTCAGTCAATATCACTTTATGGTCGGGTTTGGCCAGTAACCACTTGGACTGATTCGAGTGTATTATGTTCTGCGATTTCTCCCGGAGTCCCAAAGTCTCAGAGTTTTGAACAAGCCATTTTTTCTAAGCACTTGGTTCTCAGTTACAGTCCTGTGCACAACTTCAACGAAGGAAAAATAAAATGACCTTCTCGAATAGATAATTTCACACAACATTATGGTGAATAGATTGTGGTAAAGATTCGAGGGGTTCTGCAAGGACCCGTGACCCACTTTGGCTCCTGTGAATATCAATCCTAGACTAGGAGGTTTCTCAAACCATTAGGGGTTTGCATTAGGTGGTATCAGAGCAGGAAAAAGCTCTATGTGGATATATATTGGAAACTATGGTGATGAGTAGACACATGGAGAGACCTGTAGCCAATGAAAATATGGAGGAAGAGATGGGACAACTTCGTGCAAGGTTGGATGCCATGGAAGCAACGCAAGGGAGAGCACCATAGACTAGTGATGTTAGTGATGCCGATAGTGAAAATACAGAAGAAGACAAAGCTACATGACAAGAAGAGGTAGAGGAACGATCGCTTAGAGTTGTTGTCAAGATGGGAACTAGGACGAATATGGAAGTATCGATGTATGAAGGTCATTTGGAGGTAGAAGATTTTCTTGATTGGATAAATACTTTAAACAATTCTTTTGATTATGAGGAGATTGATGATGAAAATAAAGTAAATCATGTTGTGACCAGGTTGAAGGGACATGCAAATTTATGGTGGAACGAGTTGCAGGATGATAGAAGGAGGAAAGGTAAATACAAGATTAAGAGTTGGGATAGAATGATAACTAAACTTAAGGATAAATTTGTACCCAAGTATTATCAACTAAATATGTTAAGAAGATTATAGATTTTGAGACAGAAAGGTTTGTTAGTGAACGAATGTAATGAAGAATTCTATAAGTTGAATATAAGAGTAGGACACAGGGAAAATGATGATGTGAAAGTTGTTAGGTATATCAATGGATTGAGGTATGAAATTCATGATGAAACTAGTTTAGTGATAATGAGGACTGCAGAATATGCTTATCACGTAGCCCTGAATGAAGAAGAAAAAATGGAAAGAAATAAGAGCTAGAAGAACAGGGGAAATAATCCAACCTGAGGAAAGGGAACCATAAGGGAAAAGTTCCAGAAAACTAGGGAAGAAACTAGCAACTCTAGCAATCAGGTATCCAGAGGAGGCTCTAGAGGAGGAGACTCTAGAGGAAGGAGACCTCTTCTGACGGCCACCCTGCCCCTCGCGAGCACGGTCGCCCCACCAGGACCTTCACAAATCCTCGGCCCGAAGAGTTGACACTCTCCCTCCCCTTTTCGGGGTTTCGCAACCCACAGTCCCTCTCACACACGCTTCCCCCCTATATAACTTGCCTGGGGAGAAGAATCGAGGTCTCGCCTCAGTCAGAAGCGTGAGCCAATAGCACACCACCGGGTTCCCGAGGCCGAGGAAAGTCAGCGTTGACTCTTCCTTCGCTTCTCGCCCTTCGGAGGGTGTGTCCTCTCGCACCCGGACTTAGAAATCCCGAAATGCCGATCCAGCGGTCTCGCTTCTCGTGACGTAGCGCCTCAGTCGCCAATCGTCCACCTCCCTGAGACCCGAAGTCCCAAGGTCGCGATGCCCGAAGTCGCATGCTCCGTCAATGACCTATGAGCCCTGATAAAGAAAGAAACGGTGGCGAAGTTAACTCCAACTTCGTCCCTCCGACTCCCATTCGTGAGTCTCTCCCTTCTCTGTCCAAGGTATTTATCCTCAGCTTCGCTCGCACTCTAACGAGTTCTCTGAAGTCTTTTCTCCCTTCATAATATTCCTTCCTACTATGGTCATCCTAACCGATCACCTATCTCTTCCAAAGTAACCTAGCATTTTAGCACCATCGGACTCCAACCAGTACCCAGGAACTCACAGTACATCTTGGCTCTTGAAATCTATTTTTTCATGCCTGGTTCTATCCTTCCACATAATCAGAAATTATCACATGTAATGAGGGGACATGGCAGAATCGAATCATGGAGACAAAATCTCATCAACACCCAGGGGATAATCCCACCCATGAATGGATTTCTGCTTCAATGCCTCCTCGTGGATGTAACCAAGACTAGCTATTAGGATCTTGAGCGCACTCTATCTTGGGAAGGGCTTCATTTGCCTTTCGTCTGAGGGAATCTCAGGCTCCAACAGAAACAATTGGAACTCATTTATCTTTCTCTTGAATTTCTAACTTGGTGTAAAATCACATATGCTGACATATAGAGGAAAGCATAAAGAAACTACCATGCTTGACATAATATTAACAAGACACGGAGAATAATCGCAGCCATGACCGAATCAATCTTCCTATTAATTCCCGAACTGTACATGGGACTCTTCACAGGTTCTCTGCTTGTTCTTCCTTCTTCCTCCTAATGCTAACTCTGATCTGGATCTCTTGCTCATAATAATGATAATATAGAAAAGGAGGGTGCCTATATTGGAACCTCTCAAAGCTAATTTATCCTAATCTACTTAATGACTCTATCTACACCTCCAATCTAATCTTTCACGCATTAATATCCTAGCCATTACTGTACGTACGGGGCCAGAGAGCTTATCTGCTCCGGGTCCCAATTGATACATAAGTATGCCTAATATGGATTCTTTTATTCAATCCGCGGCGCTCCTCAAAATAGTCAAGACCGTGACCCTGACGTCTCCCCTCGAAGTCTTTTCCATCTTCGAATGCTTGGTGGCCTTACGGCGAGGAATGCGGATGCTCCTGCATCATACTCTGACAAGGTTTCAGGCTCCCCGTCCATGAGCTCTGTATGGTGTGTCCAATGCTTTTGTATGGCCGGCTCCGGTAGCGTCCTCAGGTGGTTCTTCCATTTCGCGGATATTCAAATATTGTTTCGATGCGGTTTCTTGCCACCGTTGGTCCGATTGCATATACTCCATCTGATGTTTCTGTGCAACCGGCATTTGTTTTTGCCACTGGATCGTTGGTTCTTTAGTTCCTGTGCCCTTGTAGGGGTATAAATCCGATATATTGAAAATCCCGGAGAATATCCAGATGCCCTCAAACAACTCAAGCTCATATGCATTCTCCTGAAACTTCTTCACAATCCGACGCGTTCAATTTTCTTCATCTTGAGCTTGTTATGCGTTCCTCTTGAAACCTTTCCTTCCTCAAAGTCGCCGGGACCATGTCCCCAACTTCAAAATGAAGCTGTCTCTTTCTCTGATCGTCTCGGCGTTTATATTCTTGATTCGATCTCTTCAGTCGTCTCTTCACTTCCGCGCGAAGTTCTTGCATTACCCACTCCGTGAACTTTTCGACTCACACTTGCTGCTGGTTTCAGCACACTCCGACTCTCACGAGGTTGAGACCAGCCTCTTGGCTCGTTCCATACAAAGATTTGAAAGCGGACTCTTTCACGTACTTGATTCGCTTGAATGCGTTATGCATAGATTACGCACAATGGCAAAACTTGATCCCCAAGCACGGGTGTGGTGGTGTTACGTCACCGGACTTCTCATGAATCTCCCAAGCTCCTGTTCACCACCTCCGATGCGCCCATCGTGGGATGGTGAAGAAGCGAAGCTATTTCGATTACCCGACTTCTTCGAGTGTCCTCAAAAATGACCTATAAGAAGCTTGGTGTCACCGATGGAACTATGCTCCTTGGCGAATCCATTACCCAGTAGCACAATCTCCTTGAAGAAAGCAGTTTGCAATATTAAATTACATCACTAGTCATATGACGGGATAAAATCATGTTTAGAAATACGTCTACCACAACAAGGATAGAATCTACTCCTCGCTGACTGTCTCGGCAGCTAATACAAAATCCGTACTGGTATCCAGGTCTTTGCTTTGGTATAGGCAGCGGTACATTATAATCTTTTGTGTTACGTTTTTAGGCCCTTTGCATCGCGACAAATTACGCATGGAATTGGAGCAAACCTTCACATCCGATGCGCGTAACCGGTAATAATATGATTCACTCGACGGCAAAAGTTTTGTAGATTGCGAAATGACACCGCTAGTCCCCAGCCCCGATAGCTTCTCTTTCACCAAATTCTCTCTCATAGAGCAATCTGGAATGCATAGTTGGTTTCCTTTGAACAGCAATCCATCTTGAATCAAAAGTCTATCCACAGGACTTCTATCTCTAAGCAGCGGGTTCGGATGCCTCGTATTATACGCAAAATCTGGATCTCCGCTACATATCCTTGGGGTTTTCAAAACCCGACGTTTGATTTTGAATTTCTGCAGTAATAAACACTTTCTGTTCAAGGCGTCAACTACCTTGTTAGCAGTCTCCGAAATGTGCTTAATCACAAAAGAGTGAAATTACGCATATGACTCAACCTTGGCATGCCACGAAGTTCCGACTTCTCCACGCTGACTCCGCGATTGCGGTCGCGTGATTGTCACTATACAACACAAACTCTTTGGGTATGAGATAGTGTCTCCACTTCTTCAATGCACGCACAATGGCATAGATTCCCTTGTCATCACGTGGAATTATTTCAGCTTGGCGTCGTCAACTTCACCGGTAGTCCTTCTGAGGTCTATCATCCTGGCAAAACTCCTCCAGCGGCGTATCGTGGCATCGCTTCGCGAAAGTCTTTTCGAATCGGCGGTGCCAATGCGTTTTCGGTGATCTTTAGCTTCCAGCGGGTTGAAGCTTTTCTCAACCTCTGCTGTCCTTTGGAAAACTTTATGCTGCTTTTTCACCGTGTCCATCATTTCTGCATTAATTCCGAAGTTCGAATAAACTTCGTAGAAGCTTCAAACTAATCCGCCAGCTCCTTACCTCGAAAACATTCATCGGCGATGGCCAACTTCGATCCGCGTCCACCTTCTCGGGATCCATCTTTAATTCGTTAAGCCAATCCACCAAAGGCTCCCGGATATATGGTTAAATGCGCGTAAGCGAACATTTTCAAATTTGCTCGGCTGACTTCTCTGTACGTAGTCTTTTCATCACGCAGCGATAATGCCTCAAATGCTCGCCTTGGTCTTGCTGAAAGTGGAAATATCATCCGAATTTTCCATGATAAACTTGCCAATGAATTCCCTTGGGGACATTTCATTCATCGACCTCATAAAAGTGCTAGGTCGTTTGTCAAATAGCGGCATGACTAGCCATGCGTACAAACCTTCATTTGTCTTTAGTAATCTTTGTTTTCCACTCATCTCCCTCTCTCCGGGATCTGATGATATCCGCTCTTGAGATCAATCTTTGAAAAATAATTTGCCCATTTCGATGGGTCCATTAAGTCATCCATCCTTGGTAGGGGAAACCTATACCTGATGGTTAACTTGTTCTTATACAGATGCGGCACATCCTCGACCTCCTTCCTTCTTGGGACTTGAATGCTGTTGGAGCGGCCTTACATGGACTAAGGCTCTCCTCATAGTCCATCTTGCAGATCCACTTTTGTCTCTTGACCACTCATTCTCCCGAGCGATCCCGGCACATGCCGCCTTATTCGGAGCTTCGCCCACGGAATAAAGGTCGATATGGTGACTTCACGGCTCATGCGGTGGCAGCGAGCGGGGTAGTTCGTTACGATGATATCAACGGAACTCCCCAGTAGTCCTGAATCTCATCCGATGGATCATCCATTCTTGTGCTTGTCAGAATGGCTATTGCCGGTTTCACGACAACCAAAGGCTGTGGATCATTCTTCTCGACTCACGGTGGCTCCTTTCCACTCCTTGAGAGTATCGTGTAAAAGCCATCTCGACTTCACTTCCGACATTTATCCTTTATCGGGCGGTTTATGGAGTCTCCATCCTTCTCCAAGGAAGGTGTGTTCATCCTTCCATCATGAAGCGACATTTCTATCATACCGCCATGGTCTACTAGCGATTGTCTTGACAGCACATCCATGGGAATGACATCACACAAAATCTGATCATGATAATTCCCTATTTTAAATTTTTACTAAGCCTTTGTTTAGTGACGCTTACCCGATGTCCTTTTTGTAACCCGCGAGGATATATGGACTCGGATGCTTAGTTGTCTTCGGCTCCAGCTTTTCCACCATCTCAAATGAAACGAGATTATCGGTTACTCACCATCAATAATGACCATTTTTGTCCTTAGGCGCAGGCTGTCTGACCGATCTGCTTCTGCGGGCCGAGTATCCACCTCCTCTCAGTGTGCGGAAGAATCTTATACCATCCCAAAGCGATTTCCAGCTGTCCATCTTCACCTTCCGTCAAGCCCTACAGCCTCGGCTGACGATGAGCTTTTCTCAGATCCATCTTCCTCACGGGCCGGTCCACGGCTTTATGACCGTCTTTACCATACGTGAAGCATGTGATAATTCCTCCTCTACCTCTTCCTCTGCGCCCGAATTACGAGGAAGCGTATTTACATCGGTAGTAATCTCCTGGCTGATCACATTTAACGCCTCCTCGACTCAAAATTTTTCTGCGCCTTGGTGAGGTTCCTTCCCTTTCAACCTTTTCTCGAGGCCTCCTCCAATCCTCATTAGGCTCTGCGTCCTTTCTTGGGCAACGGTCTTGCCTCTGGGCTGACTTCTGCCTTAGCCTCTCTGATTTTTCTTTTGGCTCAGCTTCTCCTTATCTTTTAGAGCCATCTCATAATCATATTCCACATTTTGGATGGTCTTCATGCTCATCTCGTCTTGGATATTGTATCTCAGGCCATTCTTGTATCTGGAAACTTTTTCATCTTCGCTCTCCTGATGACCTGCTCGTATATTGAGCCTATAAAACTCCTCGATGTACTCCTTCACCGTCATCGTCTTCCGTCTCAGGTTCTGCATGCTTTGAGCAATTGTCTGGTAGTCTCGAATGAACTTCGCCCTTCATCTTGGCGATCATCCAATCGCAGCTCTTGATCTTCTGTTTTCACTTGGAACGTCTGTCTACCTGCAACTCATCCCACCATAGAGCTGTCCCTTCGGTTATTGCAGCCGCCTTGCCTTCTTGTCCTCTTCGATATCCTCGCCGTAGTAGGTGTCAGTGCCTGCCGGATCAATCCGACCAACTCCCTCGTGTTCGGACTCCCCTCGTAGACGTGAATGTCCATCTTGGTCTTCGAGCTCGTCCTTGTGATAGCTCTGATCAATTTCTCAGTTGCTACATCTTCTCCACCGACTTCTTCTTGGTCATGTCCGACTTCCTCTTACGATCCTACGAGGGATGTTGAACTCTCTGCGTGGTTTGCGCCTTTGAGTGGCCTCAGCATCCTCAGTCACAAAGCCACGGATCTCGAATCGGCCGTTCCATCTTTCGGTATTCCCTCTGGATTTCCGCGTACTGCCCTTCTTGGGGCGTCCTTTGTCCCTCCGTCCAGTGTGCCTCTCTTAAAGTGACATTGTATCTCCTCTTTGCTTCTTGAACGAATTTCAGCTCATTTCGATACCACTCACGTGACCCGCCTTACGCCAGCGAGCGCGTTAGCCCACCGGGACAACTTCACAAATCCTCGGCAGAAGAGTTGACACTCTCCACTCCTTTTGAGGTTTAGCAATACGGTCTCTCACACAGCTTCCCCACAACTTGCACGGGGCGCGGTCTGCGCAGAATAAGGATAGGATTCTGCGGGTTTGAGGCCGAGGAAAGTCAGTTGACTCTTCGCCGGCTTCGCCCATTTCGGATGTCCTCCCACACCGGACTTCAATCGATGCGATCAGCGTTACCGCTCTCGATGGCCGTACTTCGATTAGATCAATCGTCTCCCCTCCACGAGACCCAAAGTCCGGTGCCGAGGCCAGTCAGCGTGCTCCGTCAATGGCCAGATTGAACCGATGGAAAGCGGTGGCGAAGTTCAACAGCTTCGTCCACTCGACTCAGGCTAAATGGGCGGTCTCCCTTCTGTCCGAATTATTTTACATACCGGTTGACTGCGCACACTTCATGAGTTCTCGGGGTCTTTTCTCCTTCATAATATTCCTTCTGCTGGGTCATCCTAACCCGATCAGCTGTCTCTTCAACAACCCTGCGACGCACCATCCGGACTCAACCGGTACTTAGCGGAACTCACATTTGTCTTGAAACAAATGAAATCTATTTTTTCATGCACCCTAGTTCCTTATCCTTCCACATAATCAGGTATCGGTATGTAATGAAGGACATAGCTAGAATCAGATCACGCGAGACAAATCCCATCCAACACCCGGGGATAATCACCATGAGATGGATTTACGCTCAATGCCTCCACCGATGGATGTAACCAAGAACCAAGCTGAGAGATCTCTTGATAGCACTCTATCGCGGAAGAAGACTTCGGTACACTTTCGATCGCAGAATCTCAGTCCAACCGAGAGAAACAAGGGGAACTCATTTATCTTTCTCTTAGATTTCTAACTTGGTGTGAAATCACATGCTCGACACCTGAAGGAAGCATAAAGAAAACTACCATGCTAGCGACATAATATCAACAACGCGTAGAGAATAATCACAGCCATGAACTGAATCAATCTTCCTATTAATTAACGAACTGTACATGGGGACTCTTCACAAGTTCTCTACTCGTTCTTCCTTCTTCCTCCTAACGCTCACTCTGATCTCAGATCTGCATAATAATGATAATGCGAGGAAAAGGGAGATTGCTATATTGGGTTTCCTCTCAAAAGCTAAATTGTCTAATCTACACTTAATGACTCTATCTACATGTATCAATCTAATCTTTACGCATTAATATCTAATAAGTGTTCTTGTTGTACAAGGACGAGAGATTATATGCTCCAGGTCCCAATTGATACATAATTACGCCTAAATATGGATTCTTTATTCAATCGGCGGCGCTCCCCAAAATAGTCACGACCGTAAGTACGCCTAAATATGGATTCTTTTATTCAATCGGCGGGGCTCCTCAAAATAGTCACGACCGTGACCCTGACGTCTCCCTTTGAAGTCTTTTCCATCTTCCCGTGCAGGCGCGCACGACGAGGTGCGGATGCTCCTGCATCATCTTCCAATAGGTGAATGAAGAGGAAGAGGAGGAGAGATTAAGTGGTATGGTTGTGGAATGTCATGACACATGTCTTGGGAATGTCCAAAAAACTGTAGGTTTTCGAGAATCTCAAATTACCAAGGATCAATAGAAGACTGTAGAGACAAAGGCAAAAGTAGAAGCTATTGAATAATTCAGATCACTTATGATGAGGAACAATTTTTTGAAGCTAGGAAAAGAGGTGCAAGAGCCAACACAAAGAAAGAGTCTATCCAGAACTGCTTGTAAGTCAAAGGATAGAGTATGCAAGGTGATCATAGATGGTGGGAGCATTGAAAATTTAGTGTTCACAGAAATGGTGGAAAATCTAGAGTTGGAGACAACAACACATTTGAATCTGTATAGGGTGTCGTGGCTACATAAATGACATCAAGTCATGGTAAGTAAACAATGTAAAGTTGAGTTTAATTTTGGTAATTATAAGGACAAATTCATATGTGATGTCATACCTATGGATGATTGTAATGTTCTGTTGAGAAGAATGGGTGTAGACATATGTTGTTTCCACTTTAGGATAACAAATTTGAAAGGGAGGTTAGTCTGAGTATAATTATCATGAGGGGGAAGGAGCTCTTGAAATCAATTAAGAAGGATGAGGAGATGCAGATTATTGTTATAGGTAAGTCGAGAGCTATCCTTACAAATACTTCCATGAATGAATTTCATGTTGAAATTTAGGGATTATTGGATGAGTTTTTCGACATTGTAGTAGATGAATTGCCTCATACTTTACCACCCATCAGAGGCATTAGTCATCATATTGACCTTATTATGAGTGCAAGTTTACCAAAAAAAATAATCATATAGTTTAAACCCTCAGTAGATTGAAGATGTTAAGAAGCAGGTCAAAGATTTGTTGGAAAAAGGGTTGATCAAAGAAAGTATGACCCCATGTGCAGTATCAACTATGTTCAGTCCAAAAAAGGATGGAGGTTGGATAATGTGAAAAGATTTATAGCTGTCGACAAGATAACCATCAGGTATAGATTTCTTTTACCCAAAATGGATGATTTGATGGATTGTTTGAGTGGAGCTAGATATTTTTCCAAGATAGATTTAAAAAGTGGTTATCATCATATAAGGATGAGAGAAGGGGATGAATGCAAAAAAAAATTAAAAATGAATATAGGGTTGTATGTGTGGATTGCTATTCCATTTCGCTTAACCAATTCTTTGAGTACATTCATGGGGTTAATCAATGAAATACTCAAAGATTTTATTGGGAAATTTGTAATTGTTTACTTGGATGATATCCTATTCTATAGTGAAACTGAGGAGAATTTGAGACACTTGAAGATGGTGTTGAGAAGATTATAGCAAGCGAAGTTGTTGATAAATTTGAAAAAAAAATCTTTTATAAAGACAAAACTTATGTATTTGGGGTTTGTGATCTCTTAAAATGAATTGAAGATGGATCCATAGAAGGTGAAATCTATAAAGGAGTGGCCTTCTCCAATAAATTTGTTTGAAGTAAGAAGTTTTCATAGGTTGGCAACTTTTTACGGGAAGTTCATCAAGAATTTTAGCAGTATATGTACACCCATAGTGGATACTATAAACAAAGACGATGGATCTTTTGGCTGGACAAAAGAAGCTGAAAAAGGGATTTAGGTTGTTAAAGGAGAAGATAACAGAACAACCCAATTTAATTTTTCCATATTTTAGGAAGACTTTCCAAGTCAAATGTGATGCAAGCAGAGTGGCCATTGGCATAGTTTTAAGTCAAGATGATAATCATCTTTCTTATTTCAGTGAGAAATTGAATGATGCTAAGAGAAAATTTTCAACTTATGATAAGGAATTTTATGCTATAATTCAAGATTTTAAAAAGTGGAGGAATTATCTTATGCCAAAAGATTTTGTTTTGTATACTGACAATCATTCTTTGTAGTTTATAACAAGACAAGAGAAGTTGAATTACAAACCTACCAAATGAGTAGAATTCATGCAGAATTTCACTTTTTTCGTTAAGCATATTAGTGGGAGTGCTAAAAAAGTTGTAGATGCTTTGAATAGGATATTTTTGATCTTTCGGGAATTCCATGTGGAGACTTTGGGATTTGAACACCTCAAGGAAATGTAGAAGGAAAACCTAGACTTCAAGGAGGCTTATGAAGCTTTTGAAAATCATTTGATGAGGGATAAAATCCAATGGATGGAGTGCCTGATCCAGGAAGGATTATTATTTAAAGGGAGTCAATTATGTATCCCAAAATGTTAATGAGGGACAGTTTTTTGAAGGAATATCACAGTGGAGGATTTCCTGGAAATTTTGGCCATGATAAGAGATATGCCTAGTTGAGTTATTCGTACTATTGGCTAGGAATGAGCCCTGATGTGAATAAATTTGTAAAAAAATGAATAATTCGCTAATATACTAAAGGAAAACAACATAATGCAGGACTATACCAATTGTTTCCTACTCCAAAGAGGCCATGGGATGCTATTAGTATGGATTGTGTTTTAGGATTACCAAGAACCTGGAGAGGAAATGATTCAATTTTTATGGTACTGACATATTTTCAAATATGGCACATTTTATACCATGTCACAAAAAACGTGATGCTACTCACATAGCAAATTTGTTTTTCAAGGAAATTGTGAGATTGCATGGATGGTAACTGTTGATATTATGGTGGTTGTGGGAGGTATTAAACCTCCACGTGTAACCCTAGAAAGAATACAATATTTTGGGAAGAAAGAAGAAAACCTAAAGCATTGGACATAACCGTAGAATACAAGTCGACTAAAGAAAATAATTAATATTGAGTTTTTTTCCTCCAAAAAGAGAAGTCAGCCTAGACAACTAAGGAAGAGAAGTATAAATATAGGATGCCAGATCTTATTTGGACACACACAACTCAAAACTGCATAAATTTAGTAAGTGGACAATTTTGCAGAGTAGTTGCAGCTACAACTACTGCAACTAATATTTTTGGTTTTAGGCTTGGAATTTCTCTTGGTTATGGTTTGGAATTTATTATTGGTATGCTATCTCTATAGAGTGGTACACTACCATGATTGGATTTTGGATATAGGGTTTTCTTCCAAAATTATTCTCTTTGTTAAGGTTAAGGTGATTGGGGGTGGCTTCGGCCTATAGTTGGGTGAAAATATTTATATATTGTCTATGGTTAAATGAGCACACCTATTATTTATAATATTTTATGGGAACACACTATCTCTGGACAGTCTAACCGCTGGAAGATAGATTGGGAGGATTTTTCTCAGTTACAGTTGCAGTTGTAGTCAATTTTTTTGCTGCAGCAATGAAACCCTAACCCTCTTGTTAAGGAACCTCAAGGGAAGATATTGATTTGATTTTTGGATAGACTAGTGCACCCTAACCTACTACACCCCCTAGTACTCTTAGTAAGCTAAGACGTCAAGTTTGAGTTTTTGGCCAAAGTCAAATGTTGACGAAGTCAAAGAAGTCATGACTTACTCTATGAAGTTAGAAAACAAGTTAGAAAGGGATTCTAAATTCAAAGCATGGAAGAAAAGGATCGATCTCATTCTTTCCAAGAATAAAGTGTTGGATATTGTGAAAGGAAAGATCGTGGAACCACAGTTTGAAGAAGGAAAAGAGAAAGAACCTCATAACGTTGCACTTATGGAGAAGTTCAAGGAGAATGAAATCAATGCCATGAGTATCATAGTGGACTTTGTAAAACACCACTTGATAACCTACATCTCTCATATTGAATCATCTAACAATATGTATGATGCCCTAACTAATATCTTCTTAGTTAGAAACATTGGATAAGTAATGAGTCTAAAGAGTGATCTTCTTGACATGAAAATTAATGATGATGAAAGCATAAAATCATACTTTGTGAGAATCTCTCATTTAAGAGATCAACTACAAGATATTGAAGAAATCATTTCAAGGAACTAGTAAATATAATACTCAACAACCTTCCCAAGACATGAGATGCATTTTCCGCAAGCATGAACACAAGAAAGGAGTATCTCACATTTGAAGAAATTTGGACTTGTTGTGCAAAATAAGAATCAAGGATTAGCACAAAAGGGAAATCCCAAAAGAAATACGATGATCAAGCCTTCACATCAAAATTCAATAATTTCAGGGATAAGAGGAAGTTTGTCTTAAGGAAGGAAACAGACAAAGCATCAGTTGTCGAAGAAAGGGAACCCTCAAACAAGGCCAAGAAGGATAAAACAAAGGCCTTCTTCTAAGTCAAGGTAAGAATATTCTTCAAAGTTCTTGTACATATCTTGCATATCTATTTATTAGAAGATAAGATGTTCAAGTGAAACAATATCTATGGAAGAATAAGAAGATAATGATTTCTATCATGATGACTACAAGTCAAGCAATACACATGAAAATATGAAGTACATGGACAACCCTCAGTAACAATTCTTGTGGAAGCTATTATATAAGTAACAACTGCCAGATAAGTCGAAATTAGAATCAAACTTGAAGAGACCCAGAAGAAGTCAAAAATAGAAAGAAGTCAACAATCAAGAGGAAATTATAAAAAGACTTGTGACACTTTGTAGAAGGCAATAAGGATGCAGACAGAAGCATGGACTCTCTTAGATGGAGGGAGATGATTACAAAATTAAAAAAGGAGAGCATGCATTCATGCACATGAAGAAATTATTATGAGAAAGCTAATCCTAAATTATATGATCCATTGAGGATTATGATGTATATTTCCATGTTCCAATTGAAAGTAGAATCCATGATAAGCAACACATGTTTAGTTTGACTCTAGAAGAATTCTTATTCGAAAAGAATCCTTAAAGTATCATTGTTTGTCCATGTACATCCATGATTCTATGATGAAAGGAAAAATTTGGAATCTTTAGGGAATATAGAAGAACGCATGGACCCAAGAGCTAAAGATAGACATGAGGAATAACATGAAGATTCCAAGAAAGAAAGAAAAGCAAGAACAACCAGTTATTACACTGAGAATCACAAGATTACCAGCTTGGTTTGAACCCACTAAGAATAAATCAAGAAGAATAAATGGAAGTTATGATAAATAACAGTGTATGTAAGAAAATCTGAATAAGACTTATGAATGGAAGCATTGCAAGATTCAAAGTTTCGTCCATAAGGAGGGAGAAGACTATGACAACAACTTGTTCCATTAAACCAGATATACCTATTGTAGTATCCAAGGATTGGAATTTACATGTAAAATATTGTTATTCCCTATAAAGCAAGTGAGAAAGAAGCTTATACCAGAAAGAGACCCATGTATGCAGATATAAGAAGACCTTATATGGATTAAAACAACTTGATGTAGAGTATCTCATATACAATAGAAGCTTGGTGAAATATTTCTATGATAGAGATAGTGTATCAGAATAGTTTCTTAGAAGTATGGGATGATGGATTGCTAATCCATGGAAAACTCTCATGATGATAGAAGAAGTGCTACTTGGATATGTTTTAGTTTGAGCCTTGCCACAATGTCATGATCTAGAAGGAAACAAAATTGTTGAATTCAACCATGATATATTGTAATGATTAGAGCTATATGAAGGCTTCAGAGAAAACCAATGTTCCATTACAGACCAAAGTACATTGAGATCAAGCATTATATTTCCCATGATGAAGTCTAGAAAAGAGAATTGGTTATCCAATATATCTCCACAAATGAGCAGATAACATATATTTTGGTAAAGCCTCTGTCCAAGATGAAAATTTTGTGTACTCAAGAAACAAGTTGGGGCTCTTGGAGACAAATTCCTTATTGAAAAAGGAAGAGATTACTCCCAAGTTGGGAGGGAGAATTGGTATGTTATTGAATTATGGACAGTCATTTTTCAATTTGAAAAATGGTCCATGATGAGCAGTTCCTTTCCAGTTCGGAAAGTGGTTTGAGAGTTTTTACGGACAGGCATTTTCTAGTTTAGAAAATGGTCCAGATCGGACAATCATTTTTATATTGAAAATGGTCTGATACATTGTTTATGTATGATCGACAAAAATTCCCCTTGTGGCCAGTGTGGGGGAATATTATAGGACAATCATTCTTCTTGGAAGTCACTTTGAGTAGTGGTCAAGTAGAATGGTCCACCTCGCCAAGAATTCATTCTTTCAAAGTTCACAGTTGTGATTAGTTTTGAAGAATTTTATGTTTTGGAGGTTGGTGTAGGACATTCATATCCATTAGGAAATGGTCGGGACAGTCATTCCCTAAGGCAGACTCATTCTATCCAGGTTGCACTATGATAAATGTCAGAGGAATGGTGATCCATATTTTATTTGAGAAGAAAATGAAAGCAGACATACTACAATGTAATACACATAAATATTTTGAGAAACAAAGAAATACAGTAATACACGATTTCTATTAATGAAAGAAATCTACAGAGACAATAAAAATACAGAATGAAAGACTCGCTAGAATGGTGGCAGTTTATCTAGGAGAAGAGATGTGATGGATACTCAAATTCACAAGAAGCTGATTGTTACAATGAGGCCCCAAAGTCCTTTTTAACATAAGTAAAATACAAACCCCTAACCCCATAAGATGAAAAACCAAAAGGTTTGTGGGCCTCGATGGGGGTGTAACTTTTTCATACGATCTTTGTTTGGGGTGCTCGATACACCGTTGGAAAGGTCTAATTGAGAAGAGAGACTTTTGACTGGCCCATATCAATGCCGTCAACAATCACCTGGGCCCAAAATCCCCCAAAAAAATCCATTTAGGGCCTCAAAACATCCCCATAAGTTTGGAACCCTAAAAACTACCAAGATGAAAAATTGTTTTTCGAGCTGGTAGAATAGGTGGGTGCCCACTGATATCCACCTGCATACATCCTCCCTCCTTAGGAATAAATGGTATCCATTGCATTGAGTTCCCGAGGGAGAGAGGGAAGCATTTGCTGAATCTGAATCTTGGTGAGTTGCTTGCCTTGTTGGAGACGTCGCACTGCTCGGTTTGTGAAAGGTTGTCATGACCTTTATGTTGGCAGGGTTGAATATATTCAACCATTCGGGATACCTAAGATGATTGTGTGCAGAAGGAATGTTTTTTCTTTGCTGCAATATTTTTGACCTGCTTCTCTTGGATAGAAGGTGCTTGGTACGAGACTGTAGCGGTTGCAATATCCTTTTTGTTCACCTTTCGAACAGATTGTGAAGAAGTCGAAATTTTTAGTATGAGATACTACCTTGCCTCATTGTTTATGTGGGATATTAGTTGGAATTACCTTTGGTATTATGTAGATATGACCCCTCAAAGTAACAATGACACTACGAGGTCGAGAGTCATAAATAGCATGGTGCTTCCACATATATGGTTGGCTGAAGAGAACATCATAGACATCCAATGGGTCAACATCACATAATACCTCATTCTTGAAGGGATGTATTCCATATGACAATCAACATTGTTGGTTGACACAGATGTCTTGTACTTGGTTGTGGGTGTGGTGTTGTCAACAATTCCAATTGTTTGATGACCTATGCTAATATGAGGTTCTTCTGGCTTCTATTATCAACAATAAAATGCAGTGGGGTTCCCTTCATCCACATCTGTGAATGAAAAAGGAACTCCCCCTCTTCAAGATTTGTTGGATTTTTTGGTTGAATTGTTGTGGTCATGACAATAGTAGTGGGATATGCGTCAATGATATGTCTTCTATAGACATTTTCTAAATTAGATCCTGACTCAGGGTTCGGCTCCTTGTCTTTGATCTCAGCCACCAATGACTATTTTGAGTGGCATTCATCGTTGTTCTGCCAGGTGTGTTGAGGAAAAGATATGAAATGATCTAACTCAAGCATTTTCATATTATGCTTGGCTAAAGAAAAATAGACGGGAATACCACCCTATGTTTATAGACATCAAAAATAAAATCCTAGCTCACAAGTATTGATTACAAGTGCTTAGGATAGTCTTTTAGAACTAAAATCTTGCTGGAAAATTCATTTTATTATGATTTTCTGAATATAACAATTGTTGAAATAAATGTAGAGACAGAAGTAAAGACACAAATATGATAATCAAGAGAGATGATACATAAAGAAATCCTTTATTTCATTCCAATTCACCAAGGATTCATTCCTTTTACAAAATTTCATGAAGAAATTTCGGACCAAAGTCAAACTTAGACATCCTCGATGGAACATACAAAAGGACCTCTGATAGGAAATCAAAAAATGAACTCTAAAAGATGGATCATCTTTCCATAGATTCTTGCCCACTCGACTCTACACAATAGCCTTTGTCAGTCATGAAAACTAATTCACAAATAGACAAGTCTACACAGACTATCAAAGATAGATCAACACCTCTGAAAAACAAGTGTTTGAATGATGTAATTCAGCGTTGAATCTTGTTTTCTACAATAATACCTTGCTATCATAAAAAAGAATTAGGCTTGTGATAAATTAAGGAATGAATGAAAACTGAATTATCTCAGCACAAACTCAAAGAGAAAACCTTAGTAAGGTTCTCCTTCTATCCTCCCCTTCTTCCTCCCTTTCTCTTTTCCTTTAAGAAAATTAGAATTGGTTGAAGTAGTTGAACCACCTCATTATTTAAGTTAACTAAAAACACAACCATTTTTTTAGTTAAGGGGGGAAAAGTAATAAATCATAAGGGTTTTAAATAAATAATAACTAGTAGGTGGTGTTAACTCCCAAAGTAAAACCGTCTTTTCGGTTGAACTTTGTAGAGGATATCCTAAGCTATTGATTGCATGCTCAACTAATTTTCTGTTTTCATAGTTCAATAAAATTCT
>SNQJ01S0001132.1:162466-176616 GCA_010110895.2 Picea sitchensis
CCATTTTGATAAAAAACACCAAAAAACATTGAGTTCTTAAGTTACCAAGCACCTCTGGTCTGCAACCACGGAGGGTTTCTTGGAGAGTTAACAGGTGGGACCCCTTGTGACTCTGATTTAGCTCTCAACAATTATAACATAACTAGTCAATTAAAGAAGAACATATCTCCTTGTGATTCCCATCATCAAATTCACATTTTGACAATTTATCTCATTGATATTTGACATGGTTTTCAAAAATGCATTACTCATATATCCAAAAATAAAACATGTTGTCCAAAACTTCTGAAGTCAACTGTCATCAACAATAGATAAAATAAAAACTCAAAAACCATATTTCCCACTCTGAGATGAAATCTTTCCTTGATTGCTACTGTCACCCTTCGATTTTGTTGAATTTGGCTTTGGATGCGTTGAGACTTTAGTCCTAATCTCATTGATCACACCAGAACGATCGTCCCTCAAATTCATCCAGGAAGACACGTATTTTTCAGAGACATTAGAGGGATAGGAAGGGTAAGCAGTGGATTTTCCTTTGTCAGGGGCATGGTGTGCCTCAATTTTCAATATCTTGCTATCATGGGAGGACTACACTGGTGAGTGGTCAGGGGAAGCTTGGACAATCTTATTGTTAGGTGGGGGAGAAAACAAAGACAAATTGGGCTAGGCACGTTGTTGGGAGACTATCGGGTAGACAATCTCTTCTCATTCATCATTTTCAGGAACCTCGGGTTGCAATGAGACATGAGGGGGAACAAGAATACCAAGGGCTTGTGGAACTTGGAAGGGAGGAATTTCATGCCTATTTTGGACCACTTCTTTCCCAATCCAATTGAAAAATTTGTCCTGAAACAATTGGCCTAATTCTTGTGATTCAGCGTGAAAGTCTATGGAGAATTTTTGCCTTCTTAGGCCTCTGTTCCAATTATCTCTCCCTCGGTTGCCTCTGCCTTGGCTACCTCGACTGAAAAAGCTCATTCATGTATGCATTACTGATTAGAAAATAGTCCTTTTAACAACCATACATAACCACTCTTTAAAAATATGAAATATATTTTGGCTCAACAACATATTAGACTTATGCAATCCAATCCCTACAAATTGTTTAATCATTGTCAATGAGCAGGGGGTGAACAAAAGGTCCTGGGATATGCGAGGGGCTTGTATTGAGAAAAAAATGACAAAATGAGGGGGAAAAGAAACATGGTTACTGCTCAAAGACAACAATATCAATTATAATGCAAACCAAATAAAATATCATTGTGATCCAACCACAAAAATGCAACTTCAAACTTCTTCAATACAGAATTTTGCTTGACTATAATTAAATTTTAGAACAGAGAGTGAAAAATGAATGTGGGAAGGCGATGGGGTTGTACTTAGGGAAAAGCGAAATAATGATAGGGAAAGAGTGGATATTGTTCCTAAAATTGATTAAGAAATCCATAAAACCATTCTGTAAAAGGAAATAACACCAACCAAATGACCACTGTGACCCAAAAAACAATTACTGTGTACAGTTCAAACAATCTTGTGCATTAAATTGATCCCCGTTTGTAATCAAATATTTAAGACAATTTCATCAAAACAAGACAGTATGAATTCCACAACAACTTGTAGGGGAGCTTTGTTCTTCCCATTTATCCATTTAATATAAATATTTTTTAATTCCAAATGAATAAACAATCACTTAATCTCATTCTGTTCAATATCAAAAATCAACCACCTTCCATCAACACAGACACATAAAGCATGCCTGATTTAATCCCTCGATTCCATCTACAATTAAATCGTAACAATATCATACTTCCATAGCACCCGTGCCTATCACTGTTAAAATGCATGATATTCATTAAACATACATAGTGGACAGTCAAAATAATGATCCATATTTAAATTGAAAATATCTTCACTTGTCATTTAAACACAAAGACAACAATCGCCACTTCAACTCACGCTATGTTGTGGAATACACAAACCATTCGACAAAACACAAGTATATTTTTGTGACTGTACATGTCTAATTCTCTTTGACTCTAAACATTCACAATCCTAGGCTATCAATCCAATACAATGAGGCAGAAACAATATACCCGATCTCATAACATAAATTGATCAAATTGCAACAAAGCTGTGTTTAAAAACTCATGACCCTCTCTAATGGTGCAATCAAATAATATAGATAAAAAATACAGTGGATGGTCATGAGATAATTACCATGATTGCAACACTCCATTTGGTAATTAAAAACATGCAGTCACAACAATCATTAACTCCTTAACATGTTGTAGGAATGCCACACACATACCCACGCATCCCGCACGAAGCATCGTTATGCATTAATTAATTGTAAACTAATGGTGGGTTAACAATCCAACAATTGTATTGTAAGAGACAGTGACTGTGCATTCAAACCAATTCTCCAATCAACCAATTATCATGTTGAGTTTGTCAATTTGATTGTCAAAATAACCAATGCAGTGAATAAATAACAAAACCAACACCACTGTCAACATAATCAACATAGATGAGCCAAAAATCGAACACTTTTGATAATACACCAACAACTCATAACAACCAACAGTGTACCCGATGACCATAACAATTTCTTCTATCAAAAACCTTGGCTTTGAGAAATCAAGGGTTTTCTCTGTGGACCAACACAGGAAGACATGGAGTCAATTCCCATCATTGGCTGAGAACCTATGAGACCAATGGTGCACACACAGGGTAAACACAAGTAACTTTGCAGATAGGGTGACTAATCCTGTGATAGGAGAGACTATAAACAAAGGAGCAAGGATTCATTTCAGTTCTGTAAGAACGCCTAGAACATGGAGGGTATAACCCTCATGGTTTTCCCAATCAACCCAAGAATGCTGAGATAGGACAGGGCTGAGGAATAACAATCACATTAAGCAATCCCTTTGGAAAAACAACCATCACAACCCACTGCACAAAATTAGTAACATGAACGAACTCATATCCAAGTGAAGCAAAGCACAGTGACACAAGGTGTTTCAAACCCAATAAACCCTATAACAACAAACGACTGGGTAAGATGATAATAAATAATGGAGATGGTGAACACATCTGGATCACATAAAAAAAACTTTTAACCAAGACCAACAAGGATGACAAAGGGCCTTCACGGTTTCTAACACCCATAATGATCAATAAAACTGTGACTCCAACATTACTGCAATGAAACCCACACCAACCATCCATTCCATAAAAATATCACCAATTTATACAGTTCCTAGACTTAAGGAAAGCACAAACCCATACATACCAAGCCACTATCTATTTCATAACCAGAGAAAATTCATTGATGAAAGAAAGACATACCTGTAACCAAGAGCACTTAAAAAACACGAATTGGTTGAGCAATTTTTCCTTACTTCAAATTCGGAGTCTAACCAAAGAAAACACAGTTGAACAATAGCTCAACTAGGGTGGCGGCCAGTGGAAAGAGTAAGGGTGACATGCAGTAAATGCACATCACCTCCACCACCATTCAATTAATTCCTTAGTACATGCCAACTAACTTCCCATTAACTCATTCAATTAAACCATGTATCAAAACCATCACCCACTAATTACCAATATCGCGACCCATATCACATTTATCCATTTCCAAGTTATGCCATAACATAAATCAACCATAGTTCATATGACTCAATCAAATCACATAGATATTAACTTGTTAGATAGGATTAACTGTGATCATTTCAATTTCAATGCATGTAGAGTAGTATATTAGCATAGTTTAATTCCTTCCTTTTGCATTTGTTACATTGCTTTTATTTCTTTTCCACTTCTCTTATATATTTTTACTAACATGTATTTGGTGTAGGTGTCCTAGTAATGGATCCAAGAATAGATAACAATGATAACAATGAATAACATAGGCTATTGTAACATAAAATTTGAGCCTAGAGAAGCATAAAAAACACATAACATGCCTTATCCATCATCCAATTGTTGCAATTAGAACCAATACATAATAATCCCTATCCATCGCCAATAAAAACAAGATCTCATTAACCATGTAAGCAATGTTGAATAGTGGCACAAATATCAAATAAGAGATAGATATTTTCTCCCAATCTACAAGGGGGTCCCACCTACTAGTATTATTTATATTGTTAGCTTATAATAATAGGCTTCAACAATACTTCACGGGAAAAAACCTCATTTCGATTTTAATTGTCAACAAGGTGATTTTGTGGAAATCACAACATTTTCTAGTGTCGTTCTTTATCTTCCCGTGACCCTTATTTTCCTCTGTCTTAGATTGGTTTTCAGGAAGTTGTTTGTTTGGGTCGTCTTTCTCATACTTTGGTTGTTGCGGATTTGTAGATCCGAAATCCTGTTTTTTTGGTGCCTAATTTTCTGGTCGATTTTAACAACATATCGATACACAACACTGAGTGATGAGATATCTAGAAAATCCATTTCAATTTGGATGTATCTTTGTAGAGCCCCATGTATTTCAGAACCAAATGTCGCTCATAATCTTTGATACCTAGCTTGGTGCGCAAGGTATGGAGGGTATTGGTGAACTCCGACACTTCTTGGCCCCTCTCTTGACGTAGTTGGTCCATCTCATGTATTGGTCTTCATAGTTTCCAATAGGGTAATATTGTTCCTTGACCACATCCACACAAAAAATCCCAAGTGGGATCGATCCCATATATTCCAGACTCCTCTTTGGAAATTTTCTCCCAATAAGTTTCCCACCAATGTTAGACATTGGGGAGAACCTTAAGGAGTGAGAAGGTGATATTTTCCATGTCAGGAAAATGGTGAACAAAGAAATAACCATCCAACATATTTAACCATTCTTCTAGGGCATTTTCATCCATCTGTCCTTCAAATATGGGAATATCAAAATTAACCTGTACCTTGAAAGGGGAGGTTCCTGCAAAGTGGTCTCTTGATGAAGACATGCCTGCTTTTATCACAAGGCATTGAAGGATGTGGGAAAATTTCTCCATCATTTCATCCATCTGTCACGTGAGAGACTGCTCAGGAAACATATTAATAGAATCTTTTGTTCAATCATTTTTATTTTCTTCCAGCATGGAGGGTTTCTTGGGAATGCGAGATCGATTTTCGTCAAGAGACCCAACTTGCTATACTCGGATCTCGTCGGGGACATGCACTGAAATGAAATCAAGAGCAGCCTTCTCTGATACCCCTGATCCGGATTATTTTTTAGAACGAAATGAAAGAAAAGATACTATAATGAAATACATATAAATATTTCCAGAAACACATAAATACAGTAATACACGATTTCTATTAATGAAAGAAATTTATAGAGACTGTAAAAATACAGAGTGAAAGACTCACTAGAATGGTGGCGGCTTATCTCTGAGAAGAGATGTGATGAATAATTGCATTCACAAGAATATGATTGTTACAATGAGGTTCCAAAGGCCTTTTTCACATAAGTAAAATCCAAAACTCTAACCCCAGAAGATGAAAAGCCAAAATGTTTGTGGGCCTAGGGGTGTAACTTTTGCATACAATCTTTGTTTTGGGTGCTCGATACACCGTTGGAAAGGTATAACCGAGAAGAATAAATTTTTTACCGGCCCAGGTTAGTGCCTTAGGAATTCACTTGGGCCCCAAATCCCCAAAAAACATTGTTTAGGGCCTCAAAACGGCCCCAAAAGTTTGGAACCTGAAAATTTCTCAAACAATTGCCAAGATGGAAAACTATTTTTTGAGCCCATGGAATAGGTGGGTGGACAGAAATATGCACCTGGATAAAATGTTCCAGCTAGGTGAATGGTCCATATTTAACAATCAAGGACAAACATTCCCTAGGGTAGACTCATTCTATCAGGTTGCACTATGATTAGTGTTGGAGGAATGGCCCAGTTAGGTGAATGGTCTAGTCTCAGAAATAAGGGACAATTATTCTTATATGCTTGATAAGAATAGTCCATATAGCCCATGGCTGATGATTTACCTCCCGAGGGAAGATTCTTTTCCATATCTCACATATGTGAGTGGAAGAATGACCTAGTTGACTTAGTTTGTATCAAGATATTATTATGCAAGTTGATATAAGATGATATGATTACTGTGGGACTGTATGTATTTGGAAAATAGTTGTATGCCACTATGATGGATATGTTCCAATGGTTTAGACTATGTGTCAGGGGTTAAATAGTCATGTGCTACTTGGTGTGGTTCTTTCGCACTAGATAGTAGTTGTGTACTACTATGCATAAACATAGTAGTGTTCTATTGAATGTCATTGTTCTGATTGCCATGAAGACTATCAGTAGTGTTGGAAATGATTACCATCTAGATGGATAATGAGTGTGTTTGTGGAAAGATATTCTCCAGGAAAAAAATGGTCCAGGACAATTATTCTATGAGGACGTATGTTTGGATTAGAAGAATCGTCCTTATATCCCATGGCATGGCTTCCAAAATCTGTTGGAACGGTTATTATTCTAAGACATGTCTGGATTAGAAGAATATTTCTTGTATCACTCTATGGAGTGACTGACTTATTCAACATCATGCTTGATTACTCAGATGGATTATGGTTTTGAGAGATGATGCAGTTGATTCTATCAGATGATATTGATAGTGATGATGGTGCTTGTGATTTCATCATGAGATAGTCTGTGTGGCTATGATGATGCTATCGGTCGGATGGTATGTTTGTTCTCAATACCATTGCTTTCAATACCTCCCTATCTAGGAGGGAGTGTTGATATTATGGTAGTTGTGGGAAGTATTAAACCTCCACGTGTAACCCTGACAAGAATAGAATATCCTCGGAAGCAAGAAGAAACCCTAAATCAATGGACATAACATTATAATACAAGTCAGCTAAAGAAAATAATTAATATTGATTTTTTAGCCTCCAAAAAGAGAAGTTTGGCTAGAAAACTACGGAAGAGAAGTATAAATATAGGATGCCAGATATCATTTGGACACACACAGCTCGCAACTGCATAAATTTAGTAAGTGTGCAATTTTGGCAATTAGTTGCAGCTACAATTACTGCAACTAGTATTTTCAGTTTTAGGCTTGGAATTTCTCTTGGTTATGGTTTGGACTTTCTTCTTGGTACACTAGCTCTGGAGAGTGCTACACTACCTTGATTCGATTTTGGATCTAGGGTTTGATTTCAAATTTTTTTTCTCTTTCAAGGTTAAGGTGCTCGGGGGTGGATTTGGCCTATGGTTGGGTGACAATATTGTTATATTGTCTATGGTTAAACGAGCACACCTATTATTTATAACAAAAAGAAGATGAAAAAAGGATTTAGGTTGTTAAAGGAGAAGATAATAGAACAACCCATTTTGATTTTTCCATATTTTAGGAAGACTTTCCAAGTCAAATGTGATGCAAGTGGAGTGGCCATTAGTGCAATTTTAAGTCAATATGATAAGTCTGTCGCTTATTTCAGTGAGAAGTTGAATGATGCTAATAGAAAATTTTCGACTTATGATAAGGAATTTTATGCTATAATTCAAGCTTTGAAAAAGTCGAGGCATTATCTTATGCCAAAAGATTTTATTTTGTATACTGACAATCATTCTTTGTAGTTTATAACTAGATAAGAGAATTTGAATCAGAGACCTGCCAAATGGGTAGAATTCATGCAGAATTTCACTTTTTTCATTAATAATATTAATGGGAGTGCTAAAAAATTTGCAGATTCTTTGAGTAGGATATTTTTTATCTTCCAGGAATTCCAGGTGGAGACTTTGGGATTTGAACACCTCAAGGAAATGTACAAGGAAGACCCAAACTTCAAGGAGGTTTACGAAGCTTGTGAAAATACTTTGATGAGGGATAGAATCCCATGGATGGAGTATGAAATCTAGGAAGGATTGATATTTAAAGGGAGTCAGTTATGTATCCCAAAATTCTCAATGAGGGACAATTTTTTGAAGAAAAATAACAATGGAGGATTGGCTAGACATTTTGGCCATGATAATACATTTACACATTTGAGTTCTTTGTACTATTTGCTAGGCATGAGACCTAATGTGAAGAAATTTGTGAACAAATGAAGAATTCACCAATATACCAAAGGAAAACAATAGAATACATGACTATACCAATCGTTTCCTATTCCAAACAAGCCATGGGATGCTATTAGTATTGATTTTGTTATGGTATTACCAAGAACCCAGAGAGGGAATAATTCAATTTTTATGATAGTTGACATATTTTAAAAGATGCCACATTTTATACCATGTCACAAAACTAGTAATGTTACTCACATAGAAAATTTGTTTTTCAAGGAAATTGTGAGATTGCATGGATGACCTAGGGGCATAGTCTCAGACAGAGACATAAAATTTGTTAGACATTTTTGGAGGACTTTGTGGAAGAAATTGGGGACAAATTTGGATTTAATTTTGACATATCACCCTCAAACATATGGGAAGGATGAGGTAGTGAATAGAATCTTTGGAAATTTAATGAGAAGTTTGGTGACTGAACATAAGAGTTAGTGGGACCAATTTATGCCTCAAGTAGTATTTGCATATAATGATTCACAAACTAGGAATATTGGTAAGATCCCATTGCAGACAATATATGGAATTCACCCTAGATGAATTTTTGAATTAAGAGATTTGGGCCAAGCTGAATTTTAGAGTTCAGGAGCAGAAGACTTTTCTACATAAATGCAGAAATTGCATGAACAAATCAAAGGCCAGATGCAGATTAACAACCAAAGATAGAAGGATAGAATAAATCAGAAAAGGAATGAGATAATTTTTTAATTCAGAGATCCAGTTCTGGCACATCTAAGGAAGGAAATATTCCAACAAAGGAAATATAATAAGTTGAAGTTGAAAAAGATAGGACCTTGTAAAATCCTCAAGAAATTTTCTACAAATGATTATGAGATTGAGTTGCTAGAGGACATTCACATTTCACCAATATTTAATGTAGAATACTTATATCCTTATAAATGGGATTTAACAAAAGAAGCAAATGATCAAAATGAGATCCAGTGGATGCAACAAATTCCCACAACAGAGAAGCTCCAAATAGAAAAGATTTTAGAATAGAGGATTGTTAAAATAACTAGAAGGAAGGTCTATTATGATTATTTGGTCAAATGGAGGGACAATATAATAGAATATGTTAGTTGGTTTACTGAAAAAGACATTGAAAAACATTGGAAGGAAGTTGAGGAGCTCATGGATAGGATCCCATGAATATTTTTTCCAGGGGAGTATGATGCAGGAGCATCATCATCACATTTAATGAGTTGTGGTGGAAGTTGAATCAACATATAGTGAAACACACAGTAACTGGTTTTGATTCCAAGGAAGCCACAACATTTAATTTTGAGACCTTTATAATTAAATATCCCCTTGAGATCTAAATCCTAGAACCATTTTATGTACATCCAGAAAGTTGTAATTGTGTTTAATGTCTGTAGGATTTTACAAATTTTGAGCATCGACTCATATCTGAAATTGTAAATGACCATTTCCTGTGATATATTAGTGATAAGAATGTCTTTATTAAGATGTTAAATAACTAGATGGATAACATAGTTACTGATTTAATGAGAACTGTGACCTCCAAACGAGAACTCTGGCCCAAAAAACTAATATTTTTGCATAAAAAACATCAAAATCAACCCCCAAAACAAAAAGTGGTGCTACCGGTAGCACCATTTTTTAAAACGGGGTGAAAATTACAACATTTTTCAAACATGGCCTTCAAAACTTAGACAGTAGCTCAAAAAAACCTTAAAATCAACACCTAAAAAAATAAGATTTTTTTTTTTTTTTTTTTACTTTTCAAAACATTAAATTTTGAGATCATTTGAAATCATATTTTTATCACTTGGGACCATTAAAACCAAAACCTAAAAATCAACCATAAAATTGAAAAGTACTTCTACCAGTAGAACCCATTCTAAAATTGGGGTATGAAAATGACACATTTTTATAATGTGGTTAAAGAACCCATTATTATTGTAAACAAAATCATAAAATCAACCCTTAAATGTTTAATTTTAAATGTTATTATCATGAAAAACACAAGGTAATACATAATGTCATGAAAATATCACAATATACTTTAAAAATTGAACATCACTTTCTAATATTTTTTTACTTTTAATAATAAAAAAGTAAATACAAGTTACATTTGAATGAAACATAAATAATTTCTTAAAAGTATTGTTATATTGACCATATTCAAAACATATGAGATAATAAATTTTATTATATTATCCATAATAAAAAAACATAACATTCATAAAACATAACAAAAGATTCATAACTTCATGTAAGATCATATATAAGTTCAATCCTGATTTTTAGTTACCATACAAACATCATATGGACAAAAAATGCATAAAATGTTTCATACACTTATTCAGATTGACTCATGATTTATGAAATACCATCAGAGTCGACATTGTCTTTAGATGAATGTTTGTATGAAGATGTATATGATCCATACTCTTCTCTATTGTCGATGAATGCACCATCTGAGTGTACATGCATGCCCAACATTTCACATGTCAAATGTCTTTTAGATCTACGACTAGGTTCAACAGACTCCCATCTTGCATTTATTTCTTGCAGCAACAACCTCTTGATAATATTTGTTGTCTTGGAGTGAAGAGTTCCTCTCTTTGTCAAATTGAAGTCATAAACAAGTATGTCAACATCATCTAATTTTAAGAGGTCAGTGCGACAATGAGTTGTATTTTGACCCTTTCTTTTTCTCTTTCTATTGACATGTTTCTCAACCACCATATCTGGCTTGTACACACCATTGAATGGGTGTGTAATTGTTGCTTACCAATGCACTTCAATTGCAATAACAACATCATTTTCTTTCTCAATCTTTATAACCTTTCCTATACATAATGGATAACCATGTGGATCTTCAGTCGCTAAAACTGCAATCATGCTACCCTCAATATCTTGTACTGAACCCCTGTAAAGCTCTTTCATGGCTTCATGTTGTGCACGTGACCTTTGTAAACCAATATGCGTTTCTCTTTCCTATGCTTTGTAAACTCAATAACACCTTGAGATTCTTGTTGAATTTCAACAATGTTTGTTTCTCTAGTCGCTCGGTATATTTTGTGACCAATGAAATGGAGTCCTTAAAATTGTATCTTCATTTTTTTATCTTGAAATTAGGTCACTTTGACTATTGAAAAAATACTCCCACCAAACATAATCAACAACATCAAAGTATGTTCAGAATTTGTCGGAAGATCCACAGTGTTGATGACATCTTGTCGTCGACGTTTCGGATCCATAGTAGGATCCATCATCAGGACAAAAAAGTCTGAGAAAAATGTATGAGAAGAGCCTTTGTTAAATAGTGATGAGGCGGGTGAAAGAACTATGTTTTGGCTGAGTGAAACCCTCGTTTTTAGGAGAAAATTAGGGTTTTAGTAAAAAATAATATTAATTATATGTTGATTAAGGGTTAGATTAGGGTTAAAATCATGATGAAACCCTAGTATTGAGGAGGTTCAAAAAACTTGAGTTAATGTTAGTTTTTTCATTATTAATGCTGTGTTAATTATAGGTTAAAATCCTAGGTTTGAGGAAATTTATGTGTTAATAATATTAATCTTAAGTTGGTTTAACAAATTATAAGATAATTTTTAGGTTTAAATTATTAATATTTAAAAAAAGGTTAATAAAAAGGCTAAAAATAGGTTCAAATTATTAAGGATAAATTATTTTAAGTTCAAAAAAGGGGGCTAAATATAGGGTTGACTTAAGAGTGAATTAGAATTAGTTTACTTTTCAAAGGTATTATTAAGGTTACGTTAGTTTAAAAATAAAGTTAATAAAGTAAGTCAGGGGAATTATTAGGTTAATGTCGGTTTAGAAGATTAGGTTAAGTTTAGGAGAAAGAGGGTGTTGATCAAATTAATAAATGTTACTGTTAATAAAAGGGCATTAATACTATTAATGATGTTAATAGGTTTTATATCATTTAGGTTGGTAATTTAATAGTATTGAGTCATTAGGTTTTTTAAGGTCGGTTTAGAAGATTAGGTTTAAGTCAGGAACATAGTGTGTTAATTTAATATAAGTTAATGTTAGTAAGACGGTTGGCATAGGGTTTTTTTACTAAAACCCTAATTTTCTCCTAAAAACGAGGGTTTCACTCAGCCAAAACATAGTTCTTTCACCCGCCTCATCACTATTTAACAAAGGCTCTTCTCATACATTTTTCTCAGACTTTTTTGTCATGATGATGGATCCTGCTATGGATCCGAAACGTCGACGACAAGATGTCATCAACACTGTGGATCTTCCGACAAATTCTGAACATAATTATCACCACAGAAACTTAAATGAACAGATCACGTCCCTGCACGGAAGGGAGACTCTGGATGAGGTTCGAAAACTTGAAAAGCTCCGGGTAAAAATTAGGAGAAGAGCCGCAGACCTAGATTTTCTGAAACAGTGCCGAGATAAGAACGTCCTACCCAATTTCGCGCGCCTTCAGCATAAAATAAGAAGCAGGTGGAATAGTTCGGCCTTCCACGCACTAGAGAAGTCCATAGTAAGAGGTGAAATCCGAAGGAAAAGGTACACGCTCGACCTGTTATCCAAAACAGCGCTTAAACTCCATCTGAAACTCGCCCACGACTTAGATCCGGACCTGTGGAGGAAAGTGGACGCGTTGGCAGCCCTAAAAGCTGAAAACGCGAGCAGATTGGCGCGCTCTAGGCAGGAATCCAAGCTCAAGAAACTTCTCAGCGTAAAGGAGAACGCGAGCAACGGTATGGACGCAAAGAAGGTTGTGAATCTCTCCTCACACGAGCTAAACCACTCTGAGCTGAGCGTGCTGAGCAAAGGTTTGAATTTCGCCATCTCTCCCTCTTCCATTCCAGTTGACAATCTTATCTGTTGCATTGAGGATAGCATTAAAACCCTTATTGATGAAGATAAGGACCAGGTTAGACAAGACTGTGCAGTTGTCCTTCGCAATGCCAAACCCCCTAAAAGCAACATTAGCAAAGAAGAACGATTAGCTATTAAGAACCTCCGAAATAACACAAACTTAATCATTCTCAAAGATGATAAGGGTGGCACCACAGTCATCATGAATAAAGAAGACTATATCACGAAAATGAATGAACACCTTTCGTGTGGTAGCTATATTAAGATCCCAAAGAACCCCATTAAAAAGATAATAAAAGAAGTAAAGAATACCATAAATAACTCCAACTTAGATGAGAAGACAAAAAAGAGATTACTTCCCACCAATGAGATCACCCCGAGAATTTATGGCCTACCGAAAATCCATAAAGAATGAATCCCTCTCAGACCGATAGTCAATACGATTGGATCACCCACCTACGAGCTTGCCAAATATGTTGCTAAGATTCTAGGCCCACTGGTAGGTCACACCGACTCCTTCATTAAAGACTCTAAAGACTTCATTAACACCATTAAAAGTGAGACCTTGGAACCAAATGACACCCTCGTAAGCTTTGACGTTGTCTCTCTTTTCACTAAGATACCTCTTAATGAAGCCATCCTTCTTATCCAAGAGGTAGCTGATCCAGTAACAGCCAAACTAGCGGAGGTTTGTCTTCGCTCCACTTTCTTCAGCTACCAAGGTGAATTCTATGAGCAAACTAGTGGCGTGGCCATGGGCTCTCCGCTTTCCCCCATCGTTGCAAACCTTTTCATGGAAATCTTTGAAAAGAAAGCCATAGATTCCTATCCCCTGAAACCATTAAGATGGAAACGTTGCGTTGATGACACCAATGTGCTTTGGCCACATGGGGAAGAAGAACTGAATAAGTTCTTCCACCACATCAACAATTTATCCACAGACATTAAATTCACAATGGAACGGGAGGTAAATGACACCATCCCTTTCCTTGACATACTAATAAACAGGAAGGAAGATGGTAAATTAGGACATTCAGTTTACAGAAAAAAGACCCACATCGAAAACTACCTTCACGCCAGCTCCCATCATCACCCTAACCAAAATTTAGGAGTTCTTAACACCTTATCCACGAGAGCCATAAGGATCTCAGATAAAGAACACCTAGAACAAGAGAAAAAACACCTTCTCAAAGTCTTCAAAAACATAGGTTACAAAGAAAAAGAGATTGAGAACGCAATTAGGAAAGC
>SNQJ01S0001132.1:186824-197006 GCA_010110895.2 Picea sitchensis
CGTGGATGTTTCCCCGTAGGGGTTTTACCACGTGAAAACATCGGTGTGTTGATCTTTGATCTAGTTATGTGAGTGGTTACTGAAGGTGTTCTTCCTCTATTGGAATACCTGTGTTGTCGAACAATTTCTTAGTCCCAACAGAAGAGGTATGGGAACATTTTTTTGATGTCTCAGAAATAAAATCTTCTTTATCCGATGAATCCATCCCTTCTCTCTCAGAACATAGAATGATAGAAATGCTCACCCTCCCTATGGCATTATTATAACATGCATAATTATATTTTCCCTCTAAATGTCGCACGTCCCCCACCAAATATATATATAATTTCCCTCCAAAATTCTCCTCCCAAAATCCCCCGCCCCCCAAATATTCCCCAAAATTTCACCCCAAAATATTCCCTCCGAAATTTCCCCCTCAAATTTTTCCCTCCAAATTTCTCCCTCAATTGTTTTCGCTTATTTTCCCTTAAAAATAAAAAATAAAACATTTTTTACTCTTTTATTTTGTTATTTACATGTTAAATACAATATTTATCATGTTTATTTATATATCCCACATTCGTTATACTAACAGTAATTTATATCATCTATGTTATATATACACATTCTTGTTGTATCCTTTTATATTGTGTTATATCTTGGGCAATATTTGTTTTAGGATTTGGAGCAAGTAGAAACATCGAGCTCAACATTCGAGGAGAATCTAGCAAGAAGAAACATCAAGCTCAACATACGAGGAGAATCTAGCAATTCAGAGGTTAGTTTTTTTTTAAATTCTTACAATTTACAAAAACATATTGTGTATAAGATTATCTTTGAATCACATAAAAAAATTTCATGCGAAAATTAAAAAACCTTAAATTTTTTTAGATGTTTTCTACTTTTTTCTAAAAAATACCCAACTTTTTAAACAAATTGAGACTTTTTTCAAAAAATATTAAAAAAATACTTAACATTTTTTGAAAAAAAATGCAAAAGAAATCAAATTTAGGTATAATTTTTAATTTTTCTTTTAGCTTTTTTATTATCTTTTATTTAAATTTTATTAGTTTTGGCCCATGGTGGTCACTCGACAATGTTCGTGCCTTAGTCGCGGGGGTTTGGGGTGATATTGGGCATCGTTCTAGTCTGGGTAACCCTGTGGCCAAGTCGTGGGCGTAGCATAAGACCAATAATTCTATGGATCGATTTTTTTTTACATATGGGTTAAAAAAATTAATGTTTTTTTAAATTAGTTTTTATAATCAATGTTGTGTTTTTTAGTTTATTATAATGTGAAAGGCCTAATTTTTACTTTTTTATCTTAATATAGGAAAATGGTAGGAAAGAGATTATCTATGAATATATCTGGATCATGACCTGCAATAATGGCATCCAAAAATGAAACTGGAACCTCCATGAGTGTTAGGCAACAAAATGATAGCTTAACACTTGAGCTATCAAAGGCAATGAAGAATGTTAGATAGTGGAAATCTGTGGAAGGTGAAAACAAACAAGAATATCCTTGGTTTTTTAAAGACAAGCAAGGAACCAATGGAGATCATATATATTTGTATTGTGTTGAATTAGAACACGTGCAAGAAAATTATGAGGCACTTGGCTTGTTACGAGATATATGTTTGGTGCCAACCACAGATATTTTTTATGCACTTTTCAAACAAGGGAGAACTTATATTAAGTTTATATATTGTTTCAAATTGAGCAATTATAACAAGAATGAATGTTTTTCACAATTATGTGCATCCATCGTTGATGACATTGAGAAAGACAATGTAATTTTTTTATTTCTATTTTTGTGTTGTTTATTATTTTTAGTATCATGGTCATGTTTTAATTTTATTTAACATGAAAATGTTATATTTTATTTTTACATGATTTTTCTAAACGAATTTCACATATGTTAGTGGGGATTTACTCTACAGAGAATGATATCATGGATGTCATCAACACATTTCATATTGAAAAGACACAAGAAGGAAGGAAAAATAAATAGAAAGTAATGGAGGTTGAACCTGCAAGAGTATACAGAGAAGAACATGAAAGAAGAAAGAAAAATCCTCATTCTAGAAATTCTAAAAGGGTTACATTTGAAAATGAGGAAACTCTAAATGAAGATCTTGTTGAGATTGGTCCCAATGAGGTTATCACTCCTTCTCGCAAAAAGAACAAACAAGATAAACGCAAAAGAGAGATGGTTGATGATGAGTCTATTACTATTGATTATGAAGAAATCATTTATTTAGATGAAACACATTTAAATCATAAGAGGAAGAAAAAAAATGTTGATAATGTTCAAGAAGTCATTGTTAGCTCAGCGTATTATAGTGAAAGTTGTTGATTAAGGTTGGTTGTCATTGATGTCAACCCTTGAAGAAATCCACACATCACAAAAGTTTGGGTAATGGACCCAATATTTTTTGATGTAAAGATGACTTATTATTGTCTTGTCATGGTTGATAAGAAGTAAAGATGGATGAACTCCAAAGTGGTCCCCTTATGGTGAAATCCCTTATGGGAATATGCTTTGTGGAGTAAGAGAACCCATGCTTAATTGTGGAATAATGATTTCCTATATTGATAGTGCTTGTCATTCCATTTCTGGTGGTATGTGGAACGTCACATAACTCCTCACGGTTAGAGAGTTATGGCCATTAGAAGTTGGAGACCACAGGTTTGGGTAATAGACCCAAGTTTGTTTGATGGATAACGATATGAGTTATGATATATTTTCAGATAATATTATGCTATATGGATATTACATGTCATTCTATTTCTGGTGGTATTTGGAATGTCACACAACTCCTCACGGTTTGAGAGTTATGGCCTTGCGAAGTCGAAGGACCCTCATATGTCATCTAAAAGCCCAAAAAGGTCAAAGTAGTCAAAGTGGTTTAAGAGATTTTAAAAGGTAAATAATAAAGTGAAGTAATGAGTGTATTATAATACAAAGTGAACACAAAATAAATTATTTCAATAATAAATTTAATGGAGAAATTAGAAGTGGGTTAACCCTAAAATAAGGAAAGTGGGGTCAAGTGACCTAGAAGATGTTTTTAAGGAAGCTACCTGGAGAGTATAAATAAGAGGCAAGACTCTCTCATTTTAATCACACTTGAGAATATTGAATATCTATAGGTGTCTGAGGTAACCAAGTATATATAAGCTTAAATTATGAGGGAAGGTGAAGAAAACAAGGCTGAAATGCAAGGAAGGATAAATTATTTTTATGGTTCTTTCTAAGGTATGTTATTTACAAGTCATCTTACCATTTTCTCTATAAAAAAAATTCTATAATGATTCAGACCGTGAAATTGCTATGCCATTGAGAAAACATATCCAAGTATCTATGGTAAATAATTAAACTTGTGGGTCATTGTATTTTTGGAATTACATTACATGGAAAATAGGGTTTGTGGCTAGTCCTGAAACTAGTCAAATACAAGTTTTTTGGGTACAAATGTCATAACTTCTTCATAGCAGGTCCCAATTCAGTGAAACAAAATGTGTTGGTTCTAACACAGTATGTAGTATGTTGTGTAACAGTTTCAGATCAATTCAAAAAATATTCTGTGTGGGGCACTCTCTACAAGGTCGCTCTCTAGAATAAGCCATAATTCAGCAAGGTATGCCATTTTTTCTATAAATCCTTTTATGAGAGGTTCCAAGTAGTTAAACCTAGAGTAATTTCATAAAACAAACTGAATAAAATTGTGTATTAGTTTCATATCTTTATAAATTACAGGTACAAAGTTATGATTACTTCAAGTTAGGGTTGTTGCCTAATCCAAAACTAGGCATGTGAGACTAAAGAAAAGTTTGATGAAAAGTCTATTCTCTTGTTGTTGAAGTTAAGGAGGGTTTGTAGGAATGTGATCATATACACCAAGTCTATTACAGAGCTACAAATTATATTTGGATGATGAAATTGATGAGGGATTTTAGTTGAGGTACATGTTGAGTACATGGTTGAGACAAGTAGTTGATGAGTTGGCACATACATGAAGTGTATAGTTGATGATGTTGGTACATATTGATGAGTCATAGTTTATGAGTAGTTGACACATGATTGGTACATACTTGATACATTTTTGGATACAGTTGTTTATGGTGCAGGTTGATTACAGGTTATTTGGTACAGGTTGGTGCATGGTTGATGCACTTATTTATGGTATAGGTTGATTACAGGTTGAGGTATAGGTTGATGCATGGTTCATATTTATTGGTATAGGTTTGTAGTGGTATATCTCACAGTGACAGGTTGACAATGGTTCCATCATTCTACTTCTACTTCAGGGTGGAAAGACAGGGCAATGATAGGTGGTTGTAGCCACCTTCCGATTGTAGTCGGAGACCATAGGGGGTTGTAGCGTCCTTCTGGTTGTAACCAGAGAATTAGGGAGTTGGAGCTTCCCTCAGGTTGTAGCCTAAGAAACTAGGGGTTGGAGCCTCCTTCCAGTTGCAGCTGGAAAACAAAGGAAGTTGGTGCTTCCAATGAATGTAATTCTTCAAGACATATAAGAAAAAATATTTCGTGGTTTTCTCCCGATTTGGGTTTCAACGTAAAACACTGGTGTACTGTGTATGTGTATGTTTTTTCATTTGTTCATTGCTTATTTACTTTGCAGTTATTGGATGATAATGCTTCATTGATATAACACTTGGATTATATGGTTAAAAAAGAATAAATTTCTCTATCACTGATTCACCCCCCCTCTCAGTAATCCAACAAAAGTTATAAAGGTAGCAGAGAAGTAATAACACCAGGTGTCAATCTAGAGGATGGTATTATGAAAACAACACAAAATGTCATTCAAAATAGAATGAGGAAGACAAACTTAGTTGATGATGGCCACAAATTTTAGTTGAATGTGAAACAACTTTATAAACCCACAGAAGGGAAGGAAAACTATCAAATTAGAAAACCGCATCATTTGCATATTCACAATTTGAAAGTATTTATTAGATACAATCCATATGCACATATGGTTGACTACCTAGTTCTTGTTGACCCAATGGAAGTTCCTACGAGGAAAAAATTTGATAGATCAAAATTTTGGACTACAAATATTATGTGATTGGAGTAAATCATTTTGCAGATGCTAGAAGACAATTGATGTAAGAATATTCGAATAATCCTGTGTTTGAGATAGTCAAATGCATAATTTATGTAGGTTTAACAGATTCAGAAGTAAAGTTACTGGCATGGGATCATAACATAGACATTGAGTAAAGAATGTCTATGACCTTCATTCAAAGGGTGAAACTTATCCACAATGAATATTCTGAAATATGTCACGGGTAGAGATCAAATGGTGATGTTAAGTTTTAGAAGCAATGTTGTATGGAAATAGGATTCCCACTTGATGATGAAAATACAAAAGAAAAATATTGCAAAGGAAGTCATATATTTAGAGTTGTGGATAATTATTTTCAATTTGGATTTAGAACTGGACATGTATGGGATTTTATAGATGATATCTTCACCCTATGGGAAAACATTAGTATAAAAAATTAGAGAGTTAAGACAACTAAGCCATTGATATGTGGCACAAGTAAGACAGGTCCTAACATAAGAAATCTTCTGGATGCTATGACTATAACACCTTGGAGATTAATACTAGGAGTAAAATAATCATGTGTTAGGTCAGAAGAATTTTCATTGGAAGAAATGTGTGATGAATTTAAAAAGTAAGTTTGTTGAGATATTTTTATTTATGTTAGGACAAGAAAAATAATCTTTTCAGTTTAACATATGAGTTTAACATTATTTTTGTTTTATTTATTCACAAGGTGTATATGAAAATACAAGATTAAATGTTCAAGATGTTGAATGAAGAAAGTTGGGATGATGCTAAACTCAACTATCCAGATTCAAGCTCTTCAGCAGTATTGAAACAATTTTTTGTTGCATTCAGAAAGGTATGTTGATTTATTTTATTCATATTATTCATTTGTAAGTTAATTTATTTATATTTTAATAGTTATAGATATATAAATATATGTTTGTTTGTTTCATTAAACATGCCAAAGAAGGATGTAGATGGAGTACGTGAAACTTTCAAAAGTTTTTATTCAAAAAGCCAAGCTTGAAAGAGAAAGAAGGAGACATGTTCAAAATGTTCAACTTGATGACACCCTTGATCACTACATTTGGAATGGGCTCGACATTGTTCAATAAAAAGTGACATTAGGCGATTGTGAAGTATTGTTCCTAAAAAAGAATACTCCCTAGTTATTGCGGATATCCTTCATGGTTATAATATCCAAAACATTGAATATGATACTGAGCCTTATACTTACCAAGTTTTGAGTAAAGTGGTTATGGGATTTACATGAGTTATGACATTACCATTTTGGAGATTTCTAAAATTTCATTCAGACACACAACAAGGATTAGTACAATCAAGATTCAAGGGGAAAGAAAAGACAAGGATGCAGTTTATTTGTTGAGATATTGAAAGTGTATGATTAGAAATTAATATTAGAAAACAATTTTATTAATTAACAAGTTAATTGATTTTTCACTTATTTATGTTACAAGAAGAAGCCAAATATTCAGAGCTCCAAGAAAGAATCATTTAAACGTGATTTTGAGAGTATACATCTTGCATCCTGGACAAAAGATGATTCTTATAATTCTATTCTTGTCAATGCAAATGATGGAGAGACTCCTAGTAGTATAATGGTATACAATGACATGGTTAGAAAGATAACATATGAGGAAAAATATTTGAAAGGAGAGATGGTTAACACTTATAGAAAACCACAATCATTAATTAATTGTCTTATAGATAAATTTCCAAATGAAGGAGATTGGGTTTTGGATTTGTTCTCGGGTTCGGGTAAGAATTATGATCTAATATTTACGAAATCATACTTCAATCTTAGATTATTTTTAATTTATGTCTTTTTACAGTATCTAACTTCATTATTTATTTTGTATTTGGTTATTAGGTACAACATTAGTGTGTTTCCTACAAAAAGGAAGGAATTGCATAGCCATTGAAAGTGACCCAATGTAGTGCAGTTTTATTCAACAATGAATTAATGCTATTCCATCTCTTCTAGATGAAATGAAAGAAGTTGGCTTGAGGAAAGGATATTTTAGTGAATCAAAGGTGGAAAATTTGTCAAATGAATCTCAAGTACCGTGAGGAATGATTGGAAATGATCACTTTGGAGAACTTGTAGATATCAAATAACCAATGGAAGAACAAAATAACACAATGAAAGCACAAAATGACGTCAAAGAAGATGATAATGTGTCTGTTGAGAATGATGAATTTGAGATATATGGTATTTTTTATTAGTTAAAATATTTATTTGAAGATGATGCTCAATTTTGCAAATTTTTTATGAGTTATAACTGTAATGATTTGACTTTCATATTTGAAAATACGAATAAAGATGTATCTATTTTTGTTTTGTGATGAATCTTTTTATTGTTTATTTTTTCGTTTTATTTGTATGTGAATCACTATACATTGGAAAATTTTATTAAATGTTGCATTTTTTTACTTCAAATGTATAAAAATATGAAAGAAAATGATATTGTTTTATAAAATTTAGACTTTTTTTGTTCAATTATGTCCATAAAATGCTTTATTTGACATGTTATTTTAAGGAATATGTACCAAAATGTCTAGGTTTTTTATGATATATGGCTATAAATGTGTATTTGTTTGATAAATATTAAAAAATTCTGTTATTTAACTACATTTTTTTTTGATTTATTGAAGTAAAGGTAAACAATGTGTTAAAAATGATGTTTTTCGCTATATTTAAAAAGTATGGAAAAATAAATTAATTATGGAGACAAAATTATATGAAAAAACATAACTTCAAAAAAGTAAATGGTAAAAAACATTTTTAAGATTGAAAGAAGCATGAAAAAAAGACTAAAACCATTGTTGAATAATATATATATATATATATAGAGAGAGAGAGAGAGAGAGAGAGAGAGAGAGAGAGAGAGAGAGAGTTGAGAATAGATGAAAAATGAGCATTTCAAAAAAATGTGGAAATATTGTGGATCGAAAAATTTAAATATAGAAAACTACCTAAAAACGGAGGGGGGGTGCTACCAGTAGCACCATTTTTAAAAACGAGGTAAAAAATTGGACTCCCTAAAAAATGGGAACCCTGTAGAGTTCTCGTTAAGTTGGTAACTATGTTGGATATGGAGGGAAGGCTCAAGAACCCAATTCATGTATAAATCAATGTAATATATGTTGTAAATAACTTTTCATTGAAAAGGGAAAACAAGAAAAGATAAAATACTCTAAAAAAAACCCTGGAGAGAAGACTGTAACCTTGTTTTGTTCTTTCTAAAATAAAATACATATTGTATTATTTCCTTGGTGTATGTCTGTGTATACTTGTATGTTTTTCAAATGAATTTGTGATTTTATTTTAAGTTTCAATTCTTTTTCTTTTGTGAGTCATAGTGCAAGGTGTGCACAGTGCCAACACAAGGTGTGCAAAGAACGAACTTTTTTTTGTTTTATGGTTCAGAAGTTCGGGAGAGATAGTGCAATTATGTACAGAGTAAGTGCAAGGAGTGTGCAGGCGAATTTTAGAAGTCCATATCTCAAGAGAGTTAGTTGAAGGAGTGAGCAGACCATTAAAATCTAAGGGTCAAATATCAGGAGGGAAGCACAAGTGTGCTTCGGAGTTCACTTCCTTGAAGTGGACAATGTTCAGGAGTTATAGCAAGTGCATAGTTCCCAAGCAGAGCTCTTGGAATACTTGAAATCCTTTGAAAAGGATGGGACTTTCTAGATTTGTTTCCTGAGCCCCAAATTAATTGTGAACCATTGATCGTAAACTTAAATTGTAGTAGTAGATCTCCAAGCCCTTCAGAAATTAGGATATTCACCCTTCAGGAATTTATCTGTAGTTGTTTGGAGTGACGAAACCCCAAAATCCCAATGTCCTGAAATACACCCTAGCCATAGATATTAAATAACAAAGGATCCCCACTAGCCATCTGATCAAGTCTTACCATCAGTGTAAGGATAGAGTAAGGACCCACAAGTTTTGGTCAATATCACTTTATGAGCGGGTTCGACCAGTAACCACTCCTGATGATTCAAGCATATTTTTTTAGGTGATTTATATCGTAGTCCCAAAGTCCAATAGCACCAAACGAGCCCCTTTTTCTAAGTGCTTGGTTCTGAGTTTCGGTCCCGTGCATAACTTCACTGGAGGAAAAAGAAAAGGACCCTCATGAATAGGGAATTATGTGCATCATTGTGCTAAAGGGCCTATGGTAAACAGTCCAGGGGTTCTGCGAGGACCCACGGGCCACATCAACTCATGTGAATCTCAATCCTAGACCAAGAGGTCGTGCCAACCCTTATGATTTTTCATCAGAGAGCGTTCACAGTAAATCACACATGTGTTTTAGGAACATGCACACATTTCTGTTGGGTAGGGATGATTTCCAATCACAATCAGTCTTAAGGATTTAAAGTCACATGAATGCATGCACTCTCTTAATGCAACATAAATAACATTTATTGTAGACAAAGAAAATTTATGAATAAATATGTATAGGGTTTTGGGAAAAACTATTACATAAGGGATTATGATTGAAAGTGTTTATAAGTATAGAGCAATGGTTGGAGCACAATGATCAAGGTGCAAGGATTGTGGGACCTTCAACAAGAGGTATAGGCATAGTACACTTAGGGCTTGGGTGTGGAGGGGGTTAAGGGTCGAGTATAGGTTATTCCTAGTATTATATGGAACTAGGGGGGTCTAGATCAAGCTCTATGTCATGGTCTAGGTATAGGCCATGATCATGGTCATGTTCATGGTATAGATCTAGCTGATGGTATAGGTGTAACTCTAGGACTATGTCCTGGTCTAGGTCATGGTACAGGTATAGCTCTAGGTCTATGTCATGTTCTAGATCATGGTTTGTTCTCTAGGTCATGGTCTATCATCTAGGTTTAGGTCTTTCCATGCCTTTCCATGTCTAGGTCTTGCTATGTCTAGGTCTAGTTCTAGGTCTTTACATGTCTAGTTCAAGGCCATTTCTTGCCTTGCGATGTACCAAACTTGCTATAGTGTGCGAGAGTATAAGAGGGAGACAAAGGAATACATAGATGGGGGTGGAGAGATAGTGTATGAGACTGTGAGAGGTAGATATAAGAAGACAAAGAGGGGGGTGGAGAG